>JAEIIM010019302.1:0-10915 GCA_018874515.1 Drosophila greeni | reverse complement strand
TAAAAATGATGTAAAAGTTTTTTACTAAAAAGTTTCCTAGCTTTTTATGGAAAATGCAATTAATAACATAAGGTTTTACGACTACCCAATAAATGGTGATAATTGTTTTTATTTTACAAACATTGTAAAGGCTTTCCGTTGGGATGTGTGTTCAGTTTGGATTAAACTGGTTCTCCTTAGACGCTTTTTAAATTAATTTCCTTACATCAAAGACAAGTGGGTGGGTCACCCCCTCGAAATGCAAATCAATTTGCATTGACAATGAATTTGCAACTCGAACATGGCTCTGGATTCAGTTTGCATTGCATTAATTAGCTGGGTAGTTATAGTACTCGTGCGTTATATAAGCCAAAGTACAGCGCATTAATTAGTATGCATCTCTGGACATATAATATATATATTTGTGTTTGGCTATCAACAATAATAAACTTGTCCGGCATTTGCAGTCATGTAAACTGTCTGCCAATCAGAAAAGGCAAGAGAACCGATTCCCATGAATATTTCCGTAGAATATTTCGAATATGGAAAACTACATTTGGCTCCCTTCCCTAGTTTACGATCCATGGGTCAATTAGTGCCTTGTGTTTTAGGGCCCCGCTAATGAAGACAACAAGATCAGGTTCCCGATCACGTTGGTGGCAAGTGCTAAAAGTGGGTATTGCATTTCTGTCTAATTGGGATGACTTTTTCCTTCCGTTCTCACTTCCGCTTGTTGTGAAAATGATCCTTTAGTTAATGAACTTGAGTGATGCAGAAACGCCCATTGGTCAATGAAACTTCCGCAGCAATTGAATTTGAAATGCAACTGCGACAAATTACAAAAAATTTACATCGGGTGCAACTTGTGCCTACGGATATTTGTAAACAATTTCATTCACGGTCAAGTTCACAATGGAAAAATGTGAATAAATACGTGTAGCGAGGCCTATGTACATATTTAAATAGGTTGCTAGACGTC
Source organism: Drosophila greeni (assembly GCA_018874515.1). Taxonomy (NCBI): domain Eukaryota; kingdom Metazoa; phylum Arthropoda; class Insecta; order Diptera; family Drosophilidae; genus Drosophila; species Drosophila greeni. Next base: position 9,957 of record JAEIIM010019302.1, on the reverse strand, counting down.
TGCTACAGTAAATACTTGAGTTCTGCCATATTAATCAAATTGATTTCTTATCTGTAATTAAACTGCTTCCAGACCTACTCAATCACGAGTGCAAACGCTAAACGGTTCACTAATTAAACTATTGAGACAAAAACTTAGTAGCGTTGTTCACCATAAAATCACTTTAGTTTGCTTTAAAGGTGTTTATGTCAATGGGAATCTGCCTGAAGTAATACCCAACCCCTCGACCGAGGCACATGCCAATCATCCACTCAGAATCGACGCAGTCTGCGGCTCAATTGCAGGTCTGCTCTGCTCTGTAGTTACATCAATTAGGTGAACCACAAGTGCCCCACCGCGAACACATAACGACATTATCATCCCAAAAGGCGTGGAGCTCACACACGGTATTGTGATCAGTGATATCATTGTGGGATTTACAGGGGAACATCCATAAAGAGAATCATTTAATGTGTTTAAAAATTATTTAACAAACTATGGATTTAGATACCTTAATAGCTAATAAAAGAGAAAACCCTATTCTTAGTCACATTACAATTTGAATAATCCAATTAAATAATCATTATTACCCCCCTTAAGTGTAAATTACCCTTAAGAACCCTCTTCTAAACCTGCTCCCATAAAATCTAACTAAGAGCTCCCAGGCACTTGTTTAGTCTCACCCCAACCGTGTTCGCGGTGATCTCAGTGGCTCTTTGTCTCCTCGTCAATTGCCATACAATTGGCTAAACTGTGCCGAAGTGCGAAGATTTTCTTGATTAATCCCGAATGGCGAGTCACGGATGCCAATTGAGAGGATATGTACATATTGCGATGACCATGTGTCGCTCAAAATGTGGGTCAGTCCGTGGAGTCCGTATTGGACACTATCGGATCGCACAGATCACCGTTGCCCTTGCATCGCCATCGCGCTGGAGGGAATTAGTTTTCATTAATTGAACGTTTATGTAAATTTATTTGTTTGACACGTTCCCCGACTTCGATTAATTGAGCTGCATTTCCTAGGAATGCGCTGCTGCCTGTTGTTTTCACAGCATTTGTGCATCATAATGGGATATAGTGTCAGTGCTAAATGAGTGCTAAACAATAAGCGTTAACTTCTTAATTGCTGGGCAATGTTTTTGTTTTGTTTAAGGTTTATTATTTGTTTGAATTGCTGGCATTGCACCACTTCCTTCCGCCCTCCGCGCTCGAAAGGTATTTCCCAAATAATGCAAATATATAAAACCAGCATTGAACAACATCCGTCCGGCCGCGCGTCAAAAGTAACACCCCGCTCTTGAGGGGCAAGGGATGAGGAGGCATACACACATCACAACACACAAAAGCCCAGCTGCCCCAGAAATCCCTCGTTTCGGGGGTTGTAATATCTGCGCAGTGCCAAAGCTCAGTCGTAGATCGATGTCCGCCCCGTGAGGAGGAAGAGCTGCCGTCTAACCCCTTGAAAACATCTGTCCAGCAGCAGTGTAAAACCAGTTTTTTAGTGGAACTTAAACTCTGTAGATTATTTTTAGAGAACATTTGCCTGCTGAAGGTACTCTCTGGACTTGTAAATAATATTATTTAATTTTAGCAAAATATCTAAATTAGTTTCTTCTTTGTTTTCTAGGAATCCCTTTCTTTGCTGAACGGAGATTATTGAAGCTTCTGAAGCTCTTGGAATAGGATCGCCTTGGGCGAAAGTGTTGACTGCGTGAGGAGTGGTTTTTCCAGCAGGACCCAGGGTTGTCCAGGTCCTGCCATCATGACGCGACCCAAGCAGGATGAGAGCAAGTTCAAGGCGTTCATGCAGGAGAATGTCCTCACCATGGCCACCGTCATTGGTGTGTTTGTGGGAGGACTCGTTGGCTTTATTATCAAAAACAGCACAGGCGAGTGGACGAAGCGAGAGATCATGTACATATCCTTTCCAGGCGAGATCTTCCTGAGGTAAAATAATATAAAAGAGTTAGTAAATAAGAAAATCAAACTCTTAATGTTTAACTATTATATTTTTCCAGGATGCTGAAATGTTTGATTGTGCCTCTCTTGGTATCCTCAATTACCAGCGCCATTGGTGGCCTGGACTTGAGCATGTCCAGCAAGATTGCCACAAGGTAAGAGATCTAAAGTCTCCCTAAGATATACCTATATTTAAACCCTTTCCAAAACCCTTTTCAGAGCCATCACATACTACTTTGTGACCACCATATCGGCCGTCATTCTGGGCATTTGTCTGGTGACCACTCTGCGTCCCGGCCAGGGAGCCAAGATCGTGGAGACCCAGACGGAGAGCATTGATAAGGCCTCCAAGGTGCTCACCCCAGACACGCTGATGGATCTGGTGCGGTGAGTGATGGCGATGCTTTTCACACATCCTTAAAACTAACTCTAATCCTTTCTCTCGATCAGAAACATGTTTACGGACAACATCATCCAGTCCACCATGTTCCAGGTGAGTCGCATTGCGCATACGCACTGTTGAGCACCGATTCGAGGGTATTCAACGGTAGCAATTATTCAATTCTTTTGTGCGGTTCAGCGGGACTTTGATTGAAACAAAGCGCGACACATAATCAAAACTGACATGATAGGGATACCACAATTTCAATTACACTCGAGAATCCCAGATTCAACTGGGGGGGAAATTCACACACAACCGGCTGTCCGTCTGTGCTGAAATTTCAATTATCGCACAGAGACAGCGAGATCGAGAGAGAGTGAGCTGGAGATGAGAACGGGTCGTATCAGCACGGTTTAGGAGCCCCCAGACGCAAATTGAATCAGAGTACTTAGCCCGGACAGATATATGTGGACATTGTACCTCCGCATAAATAAATAATTATATGCATATGTGATGCTGTAGGTAGGCGGACGAATGAATATTCAAGCGCACAATTAGATTATTGTCCACTCAACGAGGGGGAAATGACAGACAAAACGAAAGTTTTGAATGATTTTGAAAACGGAAAAGTACTGGAAAACCTTGGAATTTAACTTTTTGATCAAATTTGAGACTTAATAAGATTCATCTTGTGTGTTAGTGGATTTTGTACTATTTTAATCCATTTTCTTACCTTGAAAAGTATTATATTATATTATACTTAATACCTTTTCAAACCCCGCTCAAATTTGTGACACACCTCTTCTTAAATTTTTAGCACCGCACTGAGATCTTTGAGAACACTACCATTAGTCCTGCACGTAAGTTCCTGCCTTAACCTTCAAATAACTACCTTAACTGACTATATCTTTTTGATATTCCTATCTAGAACCCATGGAGAACTGGGAATTCAAGTCGGCCCAGCGTGAAGGCTCCAATGTCCTGGGCCTGGTGATGTTTAGCGTGATCCTGGGCACCACCATTGGCAGAATGCGCGAAAAGGGACAACTGCTGCAGGATTTCTTTACCACCCTGAGCGAGGCCATGATGACCATCACTTCATGGGTTATCTGGTAAGTTTTTAAAAATATATTTATTTAAGTAAAATATTAATTAAGAAATCTAATTTCCGTTTAGGATTTCCCCCTTGGGCGTGGGTTTCCTGATAGCCGCCAAGATCATTGAAATGGAGTCCATAGCTGCCACAATACAATCGTTGGGTTGGTATTTTATTACAGTCATGATAGGACTCTTCCTGCATGGTTTCGGTGAGTACATAACATAAATTACCATTGAAAAGAAAAACCATATCTGGAACTATAATTATGTACCAGGTACCATTGCTGTGATCTTCTTCCTGGGCACCCGACGACTTCCTTATCGCTACATTGCCAAGCTCAGTCAGGTCCTGGCCACGGCCTTCGGCACTGGCTCCAGCTCTGCCACCATGCCACTGACTATCAAGTGCCTGGACAACATGGGCATCGATCCGCGAGTCACACGCTTTGTCATTCCCGTCGGAGCCACCATCAACATGGACGGAACCGCTCTCTATGAGGCAGTGGCTGCCCTTTTCATTGCCCAATACCGTGAGATGAGCTACTCCTTTGGCACCATTGTGGCGGTGAGCATAACGGCCACGGCTGCTTCCATCGGAGCTGCGGGAATTCCACAGGCGGGACTTGTCACCATGGTCATGGTGCTGGACACGGTCGGCCTGGAGCCGAAGGATGTGTCCCTTATCATAGCCGTGGATTGGTTGCTGTAAGCAGAGAGAAGAATTTATTTTGTTAAATATTAATTCTTTTATTATTTATTATTTAGGGATCGCTTCCGCACCACCATTAATGTGATGTGCGATGCCCTGGGTACTATTTTGGTGAATCACTTGTCGAAGAACGATCTGGCCAGCGTGGATAGGGTAAGTCTGTTTATTACATTGACTCACAAATATAGTTCGAAATATTCCAGAAATATTTATAAGATTTATAAACATTTAAACCTAATTTTAAATATATATTTCCATCACACACAGCTGAACGCCGAGCCCCATGAGCTCCTCGAGCTGGGCCCCAATGGCCACGAGATGAAGGAATGAAGGCAGTCTTCGCTTGGCGCCTATAACCGCAAACGATGAGTGGACATGTCCCGGCTGTGGGCCTGCTTCCACATCCTGCCCAGCAACGATAGCGACAGCGACGACTACGACGACGACGACGAGGAGTTTTAAGGGTCGTCGCCGGATCAGAATCGGGATCGCATCGCGGCTGGGACGGAGTCATCACAGTTTGTTTGCGGAGTATTTTGGGTGACCAAGTCGCATCTAATTTCCAGATTGATTAATTTGAGGCAGGGCTCCTCCGGCACGAGGGGACGAGGGGTCTGCCGGAGTACAACGAATTTATGTGACACATTCGTTATCTAGTTTGTTTTTTGCGAAGAGTAAGGGAGCCAGAGGGCGAGGACAAATAAGATTTAAGTTCAAAAAACAAAAGAGAACCCTATCGTCTAAATTAGGAGATACTTTCACGGTGTAAATAATTTTTAAATATAATTAAATATTAAATTGAGTTCAAATTTGCATTACACTCTATCCCCCACATGCCTAGTATTATGAACAGCAAAACGAAACGAAAGAGTAAACAATCCGAGCTCCATGCAGTTGCATTTTTTCCTAGAACTACCTAGAGGTCCCTTGAGATTCGTATCTAGTATTTGTTAATGGTTATTCTACGAGTTTTCCAGCCTAGCGAATGCCATAAAAGAAGCACAAAACTGAAAAAGACAAGCGAAATAGAGCGAAAAATAAGTTACAAGTAATAAACTAACTAAAATAAATATCAATTAAATCGAATCAGAATTACAAATGCCGTTACAAGTTCGTGTTCATAGTTGAGCTTTGTAAATACTTAATAGCTTAAGTATACATATATAAATCTTTATGGAACATATTTATATTTAAAGCGTGGCAAACGAATTCTTGAATGACAATAAAAATAGTCAATTTATACGCGTAAAAAAAAATCAATTGCATATTATTAAAGTAAACTTAAATCCACCATAGAGCCCGAGTATACACGAAAGTGAACAGAACATCAATTTAAAAAACACATTTCAGCGTTTACCATGCTTTCAGCCAAAAGGGAAAAGAGAGAATTATTTAGGTTACGAATCATCAAAATGTTTGTAGTTGTGCGTAGTCTAAATATATGTTTACTAATAAAACTTTATGAATATTTAACGAATTTAACGTTTACACTTTTATGGGTTTGAAAGTCACTGAGGCCATGGTGGTTAATCAAGGAAAAGCTCGGAAAATTAAGCTTTGGGCCAAGGTGCTTGGCCAGAGCATAGATGGCGTTTTGGTAAAAGGAAAATGTTTATTTTAAAGAATTTTCTTTTGATTTATATTCCTTAATATAAATATTATATGATGGCATGCTATAGTAAATCTGACAATTTCCCTCATCTCTTAATTTTTATGATTATGACCCTTCCCTTTAGTTTAAAAATTATTTCCCTTAAAATTTATAGTAATAAACATAAAAACCAATTCAAGTTATTTATGTAAATTTAGCCTGTTGCCCCAAAAACTGTTTAAATGCACTAGAGTTAAATTTTTGACTTTTAGTTTCTCTTTAAAGTTTCCACCGCCTTTGATCTATGCGGGGTCCCACCTGTACACTCCATGCAGCATCCTCCCCTTTCCCATAAACCCTTTCCAAAGGTGAACCCTTCTCCAGAAAAAAAACAAACAACATAAAAAGGCCATAACATAAAAAAAAGCACCTCAAATAAAATATTGGAGTCTGTGAAAGGGGAGGCACACAGAGTGATAAAGGAAAAACTTTATAGTTGAGTTGAAAATGCAGCTGGGTCATCAAAACTATATTAAATTCAGGAAAATAAAAACGGAATATATTTCAAAGAACCAGCATATTTCGAAGGACTTTTATCTTGGTTGTTCAGAATAATATCTTGTATCCGAAAGATGCAATTGAAGTTAGCTTGGAGAATAAAATCATAAGACTCATACTTTCGAAATCTAAAGAAACACTTCAGCACACATAGAGACACCTAAACACCCACACAAAATGTCATTCTTTCATTTCATTCAAAATCTAAAGTTCTCAAAAAATTATAAGGAACAATTTTTGTGAACAGCCTAAAGTACTCGAGTTTTAGCCACTTTTAAGTTGCTCAAAAAAATATGCCCCAAGCCAAAAGTTGAAGGCACTCCAGACGACCACGCCCAAGCCATGTTGCAACGAAAGACCCTTCCGGCGCGACCACCGCGTCCACTGTACCAGGAGGTGCGGGAACTCTCGGACGCCCAGCTGTCCATCATGTGCCACAGCCATCGCATCTTTCCGGGTCCGATAACCTTCCGGAACCGGCGGCAAGCGGAGCGCCAGCTGCACATCGCTCTGATCGAGGAGAGGGCCCGCCAGCGAGCCCGCCACCAGTTCGCCGAGCAGTGCCGGCTGGAGCACTCCGAGGATCCCGAGTTCAGGCCAGGGCCTCCGCCCCCGCAGCAGCACTACAATGTCATGGCGATTATGGACCAACCCGGTGGTTCGCCCTTTCCGAACTATTGGCCCAAGCCCAAGTCCATGAATCTGCGCAGCAATCCTCGGCCGACCAGCAGCTTCCGGTATCGCCAGGAACCGGTCCTGGAGCCCCGGCGGTATGTAACCTGGCAGCAGCAGAACAGGATCTACGAGCATGCTGATCGGGGACGCTTCCAAAGGCCAGCTCAAGCCAGAGCTGTCCAAACTGAAGCCAGGTCTGAAGCAACTCAAGTCAATTTCCTGGGCTTCAAGCTGCCCTTCTCGCTGGAGACGGCCAGGGGGATCACCACCAAGATAGGCGACACTCTCAAGCGTTTCAAGGTCGTAGAGGACAGCCAGGCGGCGACCAGGTTCGAGGGAGGATCGGTCAAGAATGCGCAGGAAGGGTTTCACGATGAGCAGAGGAACAGCGAGGCGGTTGCAAGTCATCCGAAGCCCCATCAGGCAATTACCTCTGATGATTATCGTAAAGATTCCTCAGATGAGGACTACCAGGCAGACAACTCCGATGAGGATGATCTGGGCTCGCCAGATGAAGACTTCTCCTTGTCCAGCAGCGATGAGAGCGATCGGGATACGCTTTGTGGCGGGAAAAAGAGGCAGCAGCAGCAGCAAGACTACGCCCATCCCCTGCCTTTTGACTTTCGCGAAATGCAGATCCTGTCGGAGGCTCAGGCTCGGACCGAACTGATTGAGAACTGCAGTAACGCCAGTACGGCCACTACCTACCACGACTTTTTGAGCCAGGAGCCAGTGCAGCGAAGTCCGGGTAACTTCTGGTCGTGGTGGTGGCCCCAGCGGGCGACGGCGGGCAACGATCGAATCCCGGTGGCCGAGCAGACCCGCGAAAAGGAGGACCTGCACGAGCACGAGGTGAAGTCCATTGACTATTTGAGAGACTCAACGCTGTGCCTCGACGACGGGGTAATGGAGATCATGCGACGGGTGGACATCCGCGACGACAGTGAGGAGGAGGACTTGGTTGTTCTCCCGGACGGCACCCTGAGTACCCAGCCATCGCCGCGTACCTACGCTAGGTTCTTCAGGTCCATTTTCCAAGTGCTCTTGTGCGACCAAGAGGCAAATCTGGACCCGGAGAAGCTGCGCTGCGCCTTCCTCGGCTGCTGCATGGTCTTTGCCATCTATATGGGTTACCGGGTGATGCGATAGTTACAAGAAAAACCAAAGATAAAGGTGTCCTAAACTGTGCTTGGTATTGCTTTTTATATCGGGAATTGGATAGCTACAGCGCCTTATTACACACAACTGACTTTATTAACCACGTTTTCTGTGATTATTTCCATTCCTTCATGGCTTATCATTGCCTTTCCACCTTGAAAATAATTGAAACAATTCCTGAACGGATTGAAACACCATCGCTGAACATATTACAACAATTCCCAGCGGCAACTTAAGCTCGCAGGCAGATGCTGTCTCGCTGCATATTACTCATCCGCCACGTGAGCCAGGTCGTCGTCGTCGTCTACCTGCCGAAATTCCCACTTTCGAGTCGGAGCGGAAATGAAACTGTAATTATATTTATGACAGCCTCAGCCGGAGCCTCTCAAGAGTCGCTCTGCTCCTTGGCGGCGGTCCTCCCAAATGGGATTTCGGATTGCATAAAAATGAGCCCCAGTAAGTCGCCTCCCGCCCTTCCGCTGGAGTGAAAATCTCGTTGCCGTTGCACCGATGCGCAAACTTAATGACTTTCGGCAAATTGCCCAACTCGAAACTGCTTACTGGACCCGCTTTCCGCTACCACTTGCAGGTGTGGCCATAAATCTTCTTAAACGTCGCAAAATCAACACGGCCAGAGGCCACGTTAACCCCAGAGCCAGAACTCAGTGTGCCAAGTGCAATAACTAATTTACACAGGTAAAAGTGGCTGCTCATCTCCCTCTATATATATTTCTCTGGGCTTGAAATGAACATTTATATACTGACTGGGAAATCGATAGAGAACAAGTAAGATATTTAAAATTAGGAATATCATCATTGAGTCACTCTGAGCCTTTTGACTGAATGTGAGTCAATGTCATCCACATTCTCTCCAGCATAGTTCAGACCCCTTGTAAAATTTCTGTGCAGTTCCTGGCAATCCATAATCGCCACCGTCTGCCAGGCACCCTGCCCCATGTGATGCAGGCTCACCGAACCGCCGGAGCTGCCATCCGCCAGGGCGGCATGGTAGACAGCCCGAAAGCCCAAGTCGAAGGCCTCCTTGTCCGTGAGATGGTGGTCATAGCCGTTGTCCAAAATGTCGAGAGCTCTCGCCGATCCACTGCCCACGGCGAAGGCGGTGCCCTGGATGATGAAGCCATCGCTGTCGATGCGGAACAACCCGAGACCCGATCCGTCCCTCCCAGCCAGTATCATTCCCATGCAGAGGCTGCGTCCATTGCCCTTCTCCTCCATGGCCAAATTGCTGACAGCTGTGGCCGCCGATAGGAGGGGCAGGGGCTCACCGTACTTGAGCTCGTAGAGGCGGGACTCCCAGGCCAGGGTCCGGATCCAGAAGGAACAATCCGCTGCCACGCCAGCCAAAGTGGCCATGATGTGGTCACTTACCGGCAAGGCCTTTAGCATGCTCCTCGAGAGGATAACGTTACCCTGGGTGATCCTTGAGTCCGCGCACATGACGATGCCGCCTTGGTAGATGAACCCCACCGTAGTGGTTCCATGGTTTAACTTGGCCAAGGAAGTGCTAGTCGGGGGATTGTTGATCATCTCCTCAGACTCTTTAACAGCTTCTTGTTGCTAATTATTTTCTTAGATGCCGCAGCAACGGCTGTGGGGATTCCAGGAGTAATTGTAAGATTAATAATTGTATATCTTAGTTATAGAAAGTGTAAATACTCTTTCACTTAAAAAAACCGAAAGAATATTGTTAGGAAAACTATACAATTTATTGTATTTTTTTTAGGGGATATAGGCTGTTTCGTGCTCTGAAGTTGAATATCGAATGAATGCGGATTGTAGATGTAGATCAGTTTTAAAACAAACTCATGACTTGCTAGATCGATC
>JAEIIM010019275.1:0-18346 GCA_018874515.1 Drosophila greeni | reverse complement strand
CCAATTTTTGGTCAAAAAAATGCGACTCCCTCAAGGTTTTTCTGCCATAACTCGGCCAAAGCTCATCCGATTTCAGTCTAGTTTGGATTTTTCTTCTTGGCTTTTGACCGCAAACATTTCTGCATTCAAAACTGAACTTTTAATTTTTGGCCGATTGTAATAAATCCACTTGCTATTTTAAAGTGACCGGCAACAGGAAGCCGCTGAATTCGACAGGAGCCTGTTATTTTGCAGAGCTATCGATGTTTTCCGATATTTTCGCGGTAACTATCGCTCCATAATAATAACGTGGACCTTAGGGGTATTCTTTCAAAACTTCAAATACATTATTTCTTGCACACGTATTATTTTGGAAATAAAATGTATTTTTATATAATGGGCTGGGAAGTGGCTCGAAAATAAAAAAATTAACAAATAAATTATATTTTTCGATAGTACCGTGATAGCAAACAAAATTGCAGCCACCAAAGGCAGCTCAATCATAGGATTAGTATCGATAGGTCCATCGATGTTCACAGCTCCTTTGTTTTGGCCGTTTCCAAAAGTTGGTGTTTTAGCCAGTTTAAATATACGTGTTAAATATTTCCGTAAACCGCTGGCAATGCACTGAAAGCAGCGGCGTCAGAGGAGGCGGCGCAGCTCGTCGGGGGCTTCGCGACGTGTCAATGCTTTAGAATCAACTTGAGGTTACAACTCGGACAGCTTTGGAAAAATGACGGCCACGCTGCGGTATCGGGGCGACAAGAGCAACCTGCTGGAGTTCGCCAAGAACCTGGACGCGTTCAAGAAGGTGCCGGAGAAGTACACGGAGACCACGGAGATCGGCGGGACACGTAAGCACTGGAGCACCCTGTACAGTGACCACGACTCACGTTTATCTATCCACCAGTCTCCCTGCTCAGCCGCCTGCTGATCGTCTACTTGGTGTACACGGAGCTGCACTACTACTGGCACGAGACGGCCATCGTCTACCAGTTCCAGCCGGACATTGCGCTGGACGAGCAGGTGCAGATGCACGTGGACATCACGGTGGCGATGCCGTGCGCCTCGCTCTCGGGCATCGACTTGATGGACGAGACGCAGCAGGACGTCTTCGCGTACGGGACGCTGCAGCGCGAGGGCGTCTGGTGGCAGATGTCCGACCACGACCGCCTCCAGTTCCAGGCCATCCAAATCCAGAACCACTACCTGCGCGAGGAATTTCACTCGGTGGCGGACGTTCTGTTCAAGGACATCATGCGGGATCCACACCCGATGCACGAGAGTCCGGCGGCGTCGTCGCACTTTCCAGCTGCAGCCCCGCCGCCGGGCGCCCTGCTGCCCGTCGCCCTGGACTTCCACCAGAATCCGGACGGGCCGGAGAGCAAGTTCGATGCGTGCCGCCTGCACGGCACACTGGGCATCAACAAGGTGGCCGGTGTGCTGCATCTGGTGGGCGGTGCGCAGCCGGTGGTGGGTCTCTTCGAGGACCACTGGATGATCGAGCTGCGCCGCATGCCGGCCAACTTCACGCACCGCATCAACCGGCTCAGCTTCGGGCAGTACTCGCGGCGCATCGTTCAGCCGCTGGAGGGCGATGAGACCTTGGTCCACGAGGAGGCCACCACCGTGCAATACTTCCTCAAGGTGGTGCCCACGGAAATCCACCAGACGTTCAGCACCATCAACACGTTCCAGTACGCCGTCACGGAGAATGTGCGGAAGCTAGGTGAGAAGTTGTTTGCCATTCGATGAGCTTCGATCACCCCAAAAGTTTGCCCTCCACAGACTCGGAACGGAACTCGTATGGCTCGCCGGGCATCTACTTCAAGTACGACTGGTCGGCCCTCAAGATCGTGGTGGGAAACGATCGCGACCACTTGCTGACCTTCGCCATCCGCCTCTGCTCCATCATTTCCGGCATCATTGTCATCTCGGGCGCCATCAATGCCCTGCTACTGTGCGTACAGCGGCGCCTGATTCGCGTTTTCTGTCCGCAACTGTACCACAGATTGGCCCAGTCCCCTCCAGCTGCCCAGGCAGCCGCGCCTTGTGCCGCCCCACCGGGGGTAGCGCCACCACCGCCGCCCGTCAACGAGCTGCTGCAGACGGCCAACCTCATGGCCAGCGTGGACATCTCGGCCTATCTGCCGGCGGCACAGCCCAAGCTCAAAGCTGGACACTAGCCCAGCCTAGCCGAATCTCCAGGAGCGCTAAGGATTAGACTAAGTTTTTATATTCCCTCATTAATATACAAAAAAAAATGGCACACAAAATATGTTGTACACGAATATGGGTAGGTTGGAGCTGGGCTCTAGTCGCTCTCGGCTCTAGTCGCTCCCCAGAATGCCGGTGTCGATGTTGCTCCACTTGCCGGACCGCCGGTAGCCGAACATGCTCTTCAGGATCTCCAGGCCGGACTCGACGGTGGTGCGGACGTCGCGGTCGCTGCCCAGCTTCGGGTTGATCTCCACCAAGTCGACGCCCTGCACCCGCTTGGTGTCCCGCAGCGCCTCCACGATGCTGATGCCCTCCCGCAAGGTGAGCCCGCCGCGCACTGCTGTTCCGGTGCTGGGCGCCACGTTGCTGTCCAGGGCGTCGATGTCGAAGCTCACATGGATCTTGTTCTGCGGATCTAGGGCGTCCAGCGTCATCTCAATGATCTTGGGCACGCCCACGCGGTCGATGGTCTGAAAGGAATTGAAAGGGTGGAAAATAGTTAGCGGGGAAAATTTAACGACAATTTAAATATCTCTAAAAATGCATTGTAGTATTTATAGTAACTTAGTCGTTGTTGCTTCAGCTATTAACATTGATTGTGTGCCATCTCAACTGTACAATTGCAACTTTTCCTCACCTAAGCGCCTTGTTTTCCCAATTTTTCGATCGAACTAATGAGCCATCATAAATTTGCAGCTTTGGTAAATCGCAAATCGCTCACAGGAGCATTAGAACCATTTTTCAACGGACGTCGTCGATTTTGCACGAGCCATAAATAATTCGAGGCAACGAGCGGACGCGGACGCGGACAAGGATGCCAACCAGGCAGGATGTGGCCGGGCACGTAGCTCGTAGTTTTCCCTATTCAGTTTCCTACCACCGCCAGGATCCGCTCGGATCGGAGCGGATCGAACGGGAGGGAAGTCCTGTAACAGGGGCAGTGGCATGGAATGAAGCGCGGCAAGGGGTGGCTGTCCTCTGTCCCTCGCAACCCCTATAAGTGCCCAAGCTTACACGAAGGATGCAGGATCCCTTGTGTGCGTGTGTGTGTGTGTGTGTGTAATGCCTTCGACAGTCACGCACGATCGTCATCTGATCCTGCGCGAGGGGGAGAAACCGGAATTTACAATTTTTTCTACAACTGCCAGCAGCGAACCCCGAAAAGAACGTTTCCGAGAGGGCATTTTGGGTAAAAGGGAACTCTCGAGGTTATATTATATACCTAGGCGGCCTTTCTCTAGCTAGTTTTGAACACAGAGAGAAAAATACAGACTCTTTTTGGGTTCTACTTAACTAATAGCCAGCTTCTGTGATGTACGTCTGATATATGTTATGATGACTCTCCACACTACCTATACTATTATTTGAACTTGCATTTAAATGAAAGAACAATGCACTTGTTCTTTCAGTGTACTCACATCCATCGCATAGTAGCGTATCCCGACTTTGTTCAGTATGAACGCCTCGTAGGGGTCAATGTCCCTCAGGCCGATGTAAACCAACTGATCCTTGGGCAAACTGAAATGACAAGCAGAACACGAAGCGAGATCAATAGGATGGAACATGGCACAGTACGTGGTAACAGAGCTAGATATGGGGCTATATCCCATAAAGGATATGCAGGTACTAATACGGACAGCTGACGTGTAAACAAATAGTCGTGGGTTCCCCTCGAAGGAGCACGAAGCCCCTAAAGTGCGGGGAACTGGTAATTTAGGGATCCGTCCCCTCTGTTACCGATCCTTGAAAGGAAAGCGAAGACGCACCTCAAGTTTTGTTGAACTTCGCTGGCCAGATTGGGTTAGGTCAGGCTAAGAATCCTGGGAGATAATATGGGAGAATGTACATGAACATGCTTAAGGAAAAAGGTTCCTTATTTATAGGTCGCATCTCGAGGCAAAAATCATGGACTCCCATGGACTTCAACATGGACCTAAGGGGTATTCTTTTATCTTGAATAAAAATATGAGTATAACTATATCCAGATCTAGTCTTTACAACCCATGAGATCGTTCCCTGTTTCCCCTTCAACTCTATTCTTTGACAACACCAAATGTCTCACGAAATGATTTCCCTTTTGCCATTCGCAATTCGTGATTAGTATGCCAGGTGGCGAGTCCTTGCAACTGCAACCGAATCCGATTCGGAAAATCGGCGGTGGGGGAAATTTTGAAAAAGTAGAACGAGAGCAGCTTGCACTGCAACAATGCTGAAAATTTGTGAAAAGGAAAAACGGCAACAAAAACACAGCAGCACGGGCGGGGAGGACAACAATGGCATGAGCAGGAGCAGGAGCAGTTGAGGGGAAAACACATGCCACGATTCAGAGCCGAAGGTCCTGCGAGATCACCCCTGTGTCCCTGCCAGCGATCGTGCATTGCTCCTGGACTACTCCCGGAACCTAAAACCCAAAACCCAAACCCAAGCCCGGTGTCTTATGGTAATTTTTATGATTATTACTATGTAGTTTCGGGGGAAAACTGCATCTGTCGGTGCCTCAGCTGCGGAATCCGGATCGGAAGGGGAGGGAGCGGTGCAGTGAGACGTGCCAAGTTAAAAGCGCTCTAAGGATCATTATGCAAATGCAGCAGAGGAGGAGGAGGAGCAGAGACGTAGGCGCTGATGGTGACTCTAATGGAATATCTCCCTGGTCCTCCCTTTCTCTGGACTTTCCACAATTCCTTGTTTGTGTTCCTCTCTCCCGTCTCCGGGACTCTATTGAAGCCGCAGGGCAGAATGCAGGACGAGGACTTTGGCCTCGTAATGTTAACGTAACCAAGGGTGAGTTCTGACTCGCTCCGGCTTCCGGCCGTTACCAACGCCCCGGAAAAAAGAGCACAGCCAGACGACCATCCCCTGCCCTCCACTCCTGTTTCTATGCCCAGCTTTGTTGTAATCCTGTGTTGGTCCTGCGTTATGTTTTCTTTTCCAAAACCCGCTTTGTTGCAACGCCCTGTTGTTGTTTCGCCGCTTTGTCTTATTCCGTGGCTAAAACGGATTAGGCAACCCTTTTGATTTCGGTTTCCCCTTCCGGATGCGAAAATGTGTTGCCTACTATTTGGGGGCACGCAGGAGGAGCACGTGGCCACCAAGCGCTGTCTATCAGGGAAACGTTTTGTTCATTTTAATGGAATTATCAAATTATCCGATAATGGATATGCAAGATAAGACTAAGGTCCACTTGAATATTAACTAATTGGAAGCTATTATTAATTATTATGTGATCGGTATGGTATGTGCTTTCTCAGCTCCTATTACAGCCACTTAAAAATTGGTTTTTCCTGGATACAGTATCCGTCCCTAAAATATTAATAGGGCTCGACCCCAAATAACGCACTAAATATCAAATAGTACTATATATTCTATTTTAATTTTGATATTCGTATTAGTTAAATAGTCTTGAATTTTGATGCTGATAAAAAATAGAGTCGTTTAGAGGACGGAACTACCTCCTTTAAAGCTTCTAACTTATATTACAATACCCAGCAAGGGTATATAAATATATATATAAATATAACAACCCCTGACAATGTCTCTTTATGATCTCATTGGCAATTTATCAAATCCCCCAGGCGGCAAAGGACGACTCCTTGGGGTGTCCATAGCTTCGACTGGTAGTTCTCTCTCTTCGGGCTGGGATTATCATTCATAGGCAGATTTCTGTGAGTGCTATCCAAACACTTGCGACGCCGATCTGTCTGGATGCAAATCCGAGTCCGAGTTTCCGGCGCGGACAAGCTTCGGTGGTGGCACCACCACTCCCCGGCAGAAAAACAGGACGAAAACCACCCTCAATCCTGCGAAAAGTGGCGTTACAATTCTCGCATGTAAAATTGGAACAGAGCAGAAATCAGCACATGGCACGGCCACAGGAACAGGAAGTAACCAGGGGGTGGCTGAGGCCATAGCTACAGCTATATAGCTGTGTCCTGCGTGTCGAGTGCCGAATACAAGCGCAATTAAGGACACGCACGCAACGCAGGCGAAGGGAAACGAGACAGGATTGCAGTTGAAATTGAACCGCCGCCTCTTGGAAAAATGGGTCCTGCTTTTTGGGTTCCTTTCTCCTTTCGGCTACGGTAGGGGGTGTTGGATGTGGTGTAGTGCTCGAGGCATGCCACACGGAAACCCAAGCCAAAACCACCCCAACGTGGTGGTGGTGGCTTTGCGAGGCTTTACTCTGCCCAGTGCAAAAAAAAAAAGAAAAAACAGGAGGCGATAACGCCGAGCCAAAACAGCCCTCAGCGGGCTACAACGGCTATTTGGCAGGGATAATGGTAGAGTGCATCATAAAACGGTTGACGACCTCCTCGCCTGGCGAATCGAACCCTTAGCCATTAAATGAGATCGGTGAATTGCCTAGGAGCCTGGGTAACATTTGTGTTTTTGGTTTTGCGATCGATAGACTCTCTTTCGATAGGAAATTGGGCTCAGGATGCACCAGGACAACCCTAGGTGCTGAAAATATGTTTAGCAAATAAATTTTGTTTTAACTCTCTCCTTACTATCATGATTTATGGTTTTTACCTAATCTAACTTTTAAAATCGATCGCAACTTTTAATTCTTCTTCTGTCTCTGGAATTGTCGTTCTTCCTCTCGCTGATTCCTCTCGCTGATTCCTTCTTTCTTTCCCACTCCCCCATTTCTAGGTGCTGGGAATTTAACACGCCGATTACACTTAGTTCATTAAGTCTTTTAACCTTCCGACTAAAAAACGACTATCCAATGTTTGAAAAATAGTATTTCCTATTTGGGGATAGTTCATTTTAGTTGCGGCAACTATTGTTTGGTCTGTGATACTACAATAGGGAGAGAACGAGAGGAGAGCACAGTGGCTTTCTTTCAAGGGTCGGAAGGGGGTCATTTCGTCGAGTATAAATATTCTATTAAAGCATTTTTGGGAACAACATATATGAATGTATGATGTGTAAATATTATTTATATATTTGGTGAACGAAAAATCTATTGGATAAAAGGGGCTTGAGTTTCTGCCTACGCCCATGACGCCCTACGCTCTCTCGCTGCCGCTGCCGCCGTCACAAAATTTGAGTCGCGTTTCTGCGTCTGAGCGCTCTCTTCTCTTCCTGCAAGAGCATAAACTAAACAAACCTCAGACCAGAGATGCTTATGTCGTATTGTAAATAAACTCATATTGACGGGATATAAAAAATTAAAATTTTAAAACTATTACGACTTTATTTTTTATACTAATGTATGTGCATACAATTTAGAATTTATATTATTTTTTTGGGTATACTAAGACGAGAAATTGTAAGTAGGATTAACCTCTATGCTTTCAATATAATAAGCAGAAAAATGGTAATTAAAATTTAAAAAAAATGGTAAAATATACGCTGCTATCTTATTCCAAGTTTGTCTAGCAGTTTAAAAAGTCAGATTTGGCGGGACCGAAACTGGCAACACTTTCCCTCCGTGGCATGCGGGAGAATCTCTCTTCATCGCTCTCCTACCCACCCTCTCTTTGCTGGCGAGAGAGAGAGAGACCTCAGCCAGCAGCCCTCTGCTCGGCTCGGGCTTTGGAGAAACCTATAAATACAAGTGCAAGCGAGCCATTCGAAAAAACATTTTATTTTTTCAAAATTTGACGTCCGGCCGGTACACTACAGATCCTTCGATCCGATTTACTTCGTGGCGTGAGTTTTGAACAGTTTCTTCCCGCCATTTGACTTTGAAAAAGGCCAGATTTGACGGGGAAAAAGCTGAATTGGTTTTCATTTGCACTTTCGATATTGATCCACGGTACTATAGTGCACTGTTAGTAACTTTTGCGCATTGTTACATGTGCTATACGCAATAGAATGTTTTTTTCCCAGTCTCGTGCTCTGTGCTATTTCGCCAATTGATTTTTTTTTAGCAGTGAAAACATTTATTGGATAAAAGAACGAATTCAGCCGAGAGTCTGCAACAACAATAAACAACGAGCATAGTTTAAACCAAACAGAAAAATGTAAGAATATCTTACGGATACACGCAGCTACGACTTGTGCAACCAACAACAATAAAAACAGAGACGATATCCAACAGCAAACGCTATGCAATTTTACAATTTGCCAAATGATCCGCGCTACGCTGCATAATTGTGCAATTATACACATCTACATATATATATATCTTTTATATATGAGTGCCTCTATCAATGTATTTTCTTTCTGTTTTTTTTTTGTCTGCTCGCTATACTTGCTTGTGGGTGTGAGTGCGTGTGTGTGTTTGGTGGAAGTTTTATACTCAAAACAGAAATATTAATAGAAAAAAACAATATGCAATTGAGTGCCTAACAACATGGAGAGTAAAGGGGCGGGGGTGCCGAAAAAGTTCAGCAAACCCAAGAAAGTGGGACGACGTTTGCCCGGTATAAAAGGGGGGCGGGGGCGGCTGGACAAAAGAGATAGTAGTAGTGTTAAAAATCTACTGAAAATGCGACGCTGTCTCCGTCTCCCGTGTGCTGTGTATCTGTAATCGCTGGCTCTCTGTCTATGTGTTGTGTGTGTGTGTGCGATTGCGAGAGAGGGAGGTAGGCTAGGCAAGAGCGAGAGTGGCAAAAAGGGCGCAGCTAACATATCGATTTTATGTGGAAGGAGCATTGTACGCAGCCAGCAACAAAAACAGAACGTTAGTCCATAGGAGTAGACACATTTAGCCAGGCGACAACAAGAGAGCGGTATGGCTGTGAGGGTGAGAGAGCAGGGGGTGGCAGATATTTGCAGTAAACAAAACGCCGGTTGCCATAAAAAGCAAACGCACACCACCACGCCATGCAGCAGTAGTACAATGTAGTAACTCAATTTCAATGAAATAACCCGCGGAAATGCAATTTAGGACAGTTCAAAAAGACCCTGCCGCACACAGTCCGCATGTAGATTCAAAATCATATTTTGAAAATTAGAGCCAGAGCCAGCAAAAAATAAAAATAACAAAAAGCACTAGCGCGTGTTTAGTTCCAACAATAACGAGAATAACAACAACAAATGCCGTATAGATACTAAGTGCTTCTGTGTGTGTGTGTTTCGGAGAGCCGAGAGTACGAAGATTTCTGTGCGTGTTTTAACCAAATCAAATACATACGCACCTCCCCTACGTGTGTATTAATGTATGTATGTGTAGCAGCTGAGGCAGCCATACAATGTATTTGGAAAGGAAAGGAGTGTGAGAGCTCCACCTGCCGCCCTCCCACCGCCCCCCCGACAATGTAGCCACCCGTTGACCAGCAGAAACAATATACAAATCAGTGCAGGCCAACAGAGACGAGTCGGAAGCAGAGAGAGCGTTGATAGAGACAGATACTGTTATAATGAGCATTTGGCTTTGGGCATTAGAAATAACGCAAAAATAGCTTCCACTGGCACACAATACAATTGTATAACAAACAAAAAGAAATGTTTTTGTTACGTTTATATACATATTGAATGTTTTTTTTTATGCCAGTGAAATATGAATGATGAGTGATGGAGGGGGGAAATCGATAAAATCGATTTGCGATAACAAGCACAAGAACACCCGCACACCAACAAAAAAAAACAAACGCCTTCATAACAACAACAACTACAAGTAACAACTAGCAAACACTCATTTGACTTACCGCTTTTTTGTTTTGTTTTTATTTTGTTTTTGTATCCATCAGACGGCACCGACGACAGCGACGCCAGCGTTTATTTATTAACAAAAACGATTGCAATTACCAACAAAAACAACGCCACCGGCGAGTGTAAGAGAGAGAAAGCGTTAGCGTGAGCGCGAAAGTGTAAGAGGATAGCGCCGTGAGAGCGCGCGCACAAGGATCCGAGGAGTCCGCCCAGAAAGGATATATAGCGAGAGAGAGGACAACTAGACAAT
This sequence comes from Drosophila greeni, assembly GCA_018874515.1. Lineage (NCBI taxonomy): Eukaryota > Metazoa > Arthropoda > Insecta > Diptera > Drosophilidae > Drosophila > Drosophila greeni. Next base: position 8,295 of record JAEIIM010019275.1, on the reverse strand, counting down.
TAACTTCGTTTGGAAGCCAAGCGTCGCAAACAACAACAAAACTACTACAAAAACACACTCGCCGTAAACCAAAACAAGTGAGTATTTAAAGCCGAACCACTTTTAACCATAAGCAAATGTAACGGAAATCACGCGAGCAGGACGCGACGAGTGCTCTCAAAGGGTGCGGTGTCCCGCGGTTGCCATGGCAATAGTTGAGTCAGTGAGCCACTCTCTTTGCGTGCGTGGGTGTTGGTTTTAAGAGAGTGTTGGAGGCATAGATGAAGTGTGTGTGTTTGTCTGACCTTTTGACTCTTCTGGCCGTACAGGGGAGAGGTGCGAATTGGGCAGGCTAGCAACGAAAAACAGTGTAACTTGACTAATAATTGACGAAGCTAAGCTTAACCAATGGGCATTTTTAAATTTTTAAATCATTTAATATTTAAAAAACTTAAAATACTATATGGCAACTGTTTTTATAGTTAATTCAAACCGTATGTCCTATTTCTTAAATGACCTAATAATGAGATTTGTTAGCATAGTATCAATAATGTCTCCCGTGAATTAACTTAATTTTACTTAATCTAAATTACACTTCCGGTTGTGCGACTTACAGAAATTTAGACAGGTCCTTTTGCTATTGCTTTAAAGCTGCCATAGATAGGCTTAGGTTCCACTGGGGCCGTGCTAATCACTAAAATTGCCCTTTGGCGATCATCACTTGTGTCAGCCATTGGTCTCTGTCGCACTAGTTCATTGAACCGAGGCGGAGGCGACACATCCGCTGGCTGGCACGAGCAACAGCGGTCTCTCTCCCTCCCCCACTGCGTTTGCGCTACTGCCCTTACAGCATTGCCAGACACGAGAGATGGGCAGCCCTGCCGCCGCCATGTAAACGGCGGCCTGGTTTAGGGGGTGGCAGTGCCGCGCGTTTAACCCTTAAGCGGTGCCAAGTTACGTAGAACCCTCGGCCGCTGCGTTTATGCTTTTTCGCAAAAGGAAATATTACAACTTGTTTGGCTAAGGGTGGGTCTCATGCCTGCTGCTCATTTTCGGTGTTGTCCCAAGGGGTGCGAGTCGATTTCTCGCGTATCCTGGCCGGCCGCCCCCTGTTAACCCTCCCGATGCCGTCGCATTACATAACTGGGCGGGGTGTATATGTACACACACACAACTACATTCGCAGAGAGCTGTAACAGTTTGCCGAAAAGAAATGCAAGGAGGCGGATGTGTGGAGTGGGAGAGAGAGCAAGAGCAGGAGCGAAAGAGCGGCCACAGCGAGAAGCCTGGCGAGAAGGTCCTGCGCTCGCCTCAGAAGCATCGTGTGCCTGGGACGCAGCGGATCTGGTCTCGCCTTCGTCGTTCGCTCTATAAACCTAAACCAAATTGAAATAAAACGCTGTCGCTTGGACGCGGAGAAAATCAAAGACGCCGCTAAGACAAAAGCCAACGAAAGCACATAAATCAGCGAAAAAAAGCAGAAGCGGCGAATCCAGTAAAGTTCAGTTCATCAGTTCGCCGAGGTGGGTGCGCGTGTGTTGGTGTATTTTTTCCTGTGCCGGCGTGTGTGTGTGTGTCGCTGTCTGCCTTGCGAGCTTTGATTGTGTCTGTGGGTGTGACTGTGGGCGAGGCGAGGCGAGGCAGCTAGGTAGAGTGGGAGTGGGAGCGGGTGAGAGCACTTGAGTGAGCCGAAAGGCAAGTAAGTGGGCCGCTGGACGGCGCCAGTGAGCAAAGCTCCTTTGGCTAACCGTTAACCGGAAACCGTTAACCCAAAACAGGGAGCGAACAGGGTTGCCAGCTATATCTTAGCTCGGGTCCTTAAAATCACAAAAAAAGGGAAAGCACTTATGACAAAAAACCCGATATTTTCCGTTAATTATTTCGTTACTTTTCCTATAAGGATAATGTCATTTCGAATCGAAAAAAAGGAGTTTCCTAAACGAATATGAATTCGATTTTTTATTCCTTTTTTTGACAAAGTCGGACCTAAGTCGAAGGAATAGGAAAAATAAATAAGAATAAATTACCTATTATCTCTTATAGAAATCCGAAAGCGTATGCAATTAACAAATACATACTGTGGATCTAAGGACTTTTTATAGTATATATAATTAACTTAATATGTATGCTTAGAAATCGGAATAATCTGCACAGCAACTAACCCCTACCCTAACCCTATCCACTGACCTAACCACCAACTTCAACTAGTGGCTGGGCAAACTGACAAAGCCACGGCTCCCGTCTGTAGTTACTTACTAACACATCATGCAAATGGTTTAATCTTGACATTTAACTATCTTTTCCATGCGCCTGCCCCTGCGTTGGTCCTCGTCGTGTCACCCAACTCAACTCGACTCAACACCCATCGCAACACCAACTCGAATCCCCACTCTAACTCCGACTCGAATACAACCAGTGGACTTTATGATGGCAAACACCGGAGCTGGCGGCGGAGTGGACACACAGGCGCAACTGATGCAGAGTGCGGCGGCTGCCGCAGCAGTGGCGGCAACCAACGCGGCCGCCGCTCCCGTACAGAATGCGGCCGCCGTGGCCGCCGCTGCCCAGTTGCAGCAGCAGCAGCAGCAAGTGCAGCAGGCAATACTGCAGGTGCAGCAGCAGCAGACACAGCAGGCGGTGGCCGCGGCGGCGGCGGCCGTTAGCCAGCAGCTCCAGCAGCAGCAGCAGGCGGTGGCCGCCCAGCAGCAGCAGCAGCAGGCGCAGCAGCAGCAACAGCAGCAGCAGGCAGCAGCGGTGGTGCAACAACAGGCAGCAGCGGCTGCAGTGGTGCAGCAGGCGGCCGCTGTCCAACAGGCCGTGGTGCCTCAGCCGCAGCAGGCGCAGCCCAATACCAACGGCAATGCCGGAGTGGGTGTCGGCGGAGGCGCCCAGAACGGCAGCAACGGAAGCACGGAGACCCGCACGAACCTGATCGTGAACTACTTGCCGCAGACAATGACCGAGGACGAGATCCGGTCGCTCTTCTCCAGCGTCGGCGAGATCGAGTCCGTGAAGCTGATACGCGACAAGTCGCAGGTCTACATCGATCCGCTCAACCCGCAGGCGCCCAGCAAGGGCCAGAGCCTCGGCTACGGCTTCGTCAACTACGTCCGGCCGCAGGACGCCGAGCAGGCGGTGAACGTGCTCAACGGCCTGCGTCTGCAGAACAAGACTATCAAGGTGTCGTTCGCCCGTCCCTCGTCGGACGCCATCAAGGGCGCCAATCTGTACGTCTCGGGGCTGCCGAAGACCATGACCCAGCAGGAGCTGGAGGCCATCTTTGCGCCCTTCGGCGCGATCATCACATCGCGCATCCTCCAAAACGCCGGCAACGACACGCAGACCAAGGGCGTCGGCTTCATACGGTTCGACAAGCGGGAGGAGGCCACCCGGGCCATCATCGCCCTCAACGGCACCACGCCCTCGAGCTGCACGGACCCCATTGTGGTCAAGTTCTCCAACACGCCGGGCAGCACCAGCAAGATCATCCAGCCGCAGCTGCCCGCTTTCCTCAACCCGCAGCTGGTGCGCCGCATCGGCGGCGCCATGCACACGCCCGTGAACAAGGGCCTGGCCCGGTTCTCGCCCATGGCCGGCGACATGCTGGACGTGATGCTGCCCAACGGACTGGGAGCGGCGGCGGCGGCTGCCACGACGCTGGCCAGCGGCCCGGGCGGCGCCTACCCGATATTCATATACAACCTGGCCCCCGAGACGGAGGAGGCTGCGCTGTGGCAGCTGTTCGGGCCCTTCGGGGCTGTGCAATCGGTGAAGATCGTCAAGGATCCCACAACGAACCAGTGCAAGGGCTATGGCTTCGTCTCCATGACCAACTACGACGAGGCGGCCATGGCCATACGGGCGCTCAACGGCTACACCATGGGCAACCGGGTGCTGCAGGTCAGCTTCAAGACCAACAAGGCCAAGTAGGGCGGCGACGCGGGATCGGATCGGGAGTGGGAGCGATAGATTCTGTCCCCTCGAATCGTTTCGGAACACACACACGACACACGCAGCACACACACACAACACACACATATATAAATATGCATGGTATAACGGTAACTAAGCGCAACAACAAACAGTATGTGTAAAACACACACGAGACAAGCAACAATTGACAGCAGAGAAGGGGCAAGCAGGGCAAGCAGCAGGCAGGCGGTAGGCAGTAGGAGGAGGAGCAACTCTCTCTCACACGTGTCGAGACACAACGAAACGGCGGTCAGCAACCAAGTCAAGTCCCTTGCCAATCTCCCCAAGAAATCCAAGACCCTGAGACGCCGGCCAAAGCGTTGCAATAGCAAAATTCTTCTTGTTTAGCATTTAAGTAACGAAAATCATAAACTAAAACGAAAAACTAAGAAACCAAAAATGAAGAAGGAAGAAGCTGCTTTTTGAGAGAGAGAGAGAGTGAGTGAGGAGAAGGCAGGCAAAGGATAATGATTAATGAGATTAAGGAACAATTGCAATATTTAAAAAATGAGAAAACTCGAACTGGGCCAGCCTTGGTTCTGGGCAGCCGCCGTCAAAATGAGTCACAAAAGCGAAACAAAGAAATCAACACACAAAACTACTAAGAAAATTTAACTTAACTTAGCGAAAAACAAGAAATGAAAAAGAAAATGAGAAATTTTAACAATTTAAACTTACACTTAAGGTAAAACGCAGCAATGAAATCTTCCAAACAAAAAAAAAAACAAAATAAGAACAAAAGCAACTCTGTTAGTTACACTCCAAAAACAAAAAACTTTTCTACCATATATTAACAAAAAAACAAGAAATCTTGAAAACTCGATAGAAAAACGAAAGAAATTAAGAGAAAAGCGAATGAAGCAGGAAAACAGAGGCAGAAAGGACCTAGGTCCAGGATGTTCACAGGACACGAGTTCGGCCCTCGCGGGTCAAGTATTCATAAAATAATAGAATATATATAGTTATTGATAACATGGAGGCTGCTACAGTATTACCACAAAAAGCTACTTAAAAACGAAGATCGAAATTTATATGTATCCCAGATATGTATAGGCGATGCTAATCTATATATATATTACCTATTTTATATAGAAATTTAATATTGAATTCTTTTTTGTTAAAGAGCATCGATTGTGTTTTCTACACTTAGAAGAGGAGCGAGTAACGAGAAGCACCCGCTGGTCCCGGCCGAACTTGTGTCCTTCGAGCTGAGAGTCTCGTTATTTAGGAACGATTAGCGAACGAAAGAAAGGGAAGGAAAAGGATAAACAAAAAAGTAATAACAATAATTTATGCGCAAATTTGAAACGTTTTACTACAGACAAGTAAATAATTGTTAGTGAATATTATTAAAACAATACTGTAATTTCTCATATACTTTATACATACAATTATATATATATTGTATAGTTGAGCGACGCGGAGCAATCAGCGGAATAACAACAATTTTAGCGTTTAAACAAAGGCCTAGCACAACAGACAAACAGCAGCAACCAAGCATAATTTTTATATACGAAAAAAACAGAAAACAGTTTAAAAAGATACGAAAACGAGCGAGTGGGTCTATAAGGCACTACAGCCAGTAAAGCCAGTAAGGCCATTAAAGCATTAGCCAAGCGTTTTCTCACATAGTTAAGCAACTTGACAAGCAAGGAAATCATCTAGGAGACTAGAGGAGGAAAAAGGGCACTAGGATATACCGAAACCCCCTTTACAACCGACCTTTTCGATACTCGTCTACGAAACCCCGAACTTTGATTTTCAATTTGCTTTCTTTGCTTCTTTCTTTTCCTTCTTTTTTCGTTTCTTTTTTGGAGGAGAACGAGGGAGAGAGGAGTGACACACTCATCATCAATCAGATCGATTAACATTTAATATGTATTTTTTCCGGATTTCTCCCATTACGTTTCGTTTGATTTCTTTGCTTTGCTTTGATTTTTTCGACATTTTCGGCTCTCCTGCATCCTGCAACCAAGAATTAACCAACAACAACTACAATCAACCATGCATATTTATATTATATTTTTTTTTCGTTCCTTCTCGGCGGAATATATAGTGAATTCTTGATTTGAAGAGCTGGGAACAGAATTGGATTTAATTATTACCTTTACTTAATGTAATCGGTAATCTCCGATATACCTTATATTTATATGTACCCTTAACTAGAATTATTGATCCTTTTTTTTGGAGTAACTATTAGGCGGCAAACGAAAGTCGATGTTTTTTATTTGCAACAAGAAATCTAGTCAGAAGATGCGGAGGATAGGGATAAGGACAGGGAGGAGGCCACAGCACAGAGAGGAGACCCACGACCACTCCCCTTTCCAAAGATTAGGGCGCAGGCAAAGGCTGGGGGGGACCACCGCTCCTCCCCGACTCGAATTTGCAATAATTTATGAACAAATCTGATAGTTTATTTATACGAAAAGCAGAGGCAGAGAGCGAAGGATTTGATTGATTTTGTTTCATTTCAATTTTCTGTCACACACACACACCTACACCTACATATATGTATATTTAGTTTAATTGACTAATCCCCAGCGTATATATATATATATATATGATTATGATTATGCTTATATTTTGCGTCATCGATGGATCTTATTAATTGTATTAATTCTAATTCTTGTGCAATAGTTTTAAAATAATGCAACTAAGCGAAGGCATCTCAGAAACCACAAATTACAAATTTCAATTTGCGAATATGCACTGCGAGAAGTGAACAGAAGAGCGACCATTAACCATATATCTATTTTTTTGCGTGTAATTTACGACCTAAGCGACACACTTATACATATTTATATATCTCATCATGATTTTTCTTTAACCTACTTAAGTAAGCAATGAACCAAGAGGAAAGCGAACAAGCAGAAAACATTATTTATTGTACTCTTATAATTACGTAATTTAATTTAATTCCTTTGATTTGTGAGCAAAGCGAAGAAGATGAACAATGACGAAGAACTAGCCTAATTATACACACACACACACAATGATCAGAGAGAAGGAGATGGAAAGAGAGGGAGGGAGAGCAAAGAGAAGGAGTAAGTCCAAAACTTGGGACTCCCAACTCTCTCCCTCCCTCTCGCCGTCTTGCAACCATTTCTAATTTCTAATTTCTAATCCCCCTTCTCAAACTCTACTATTTACGTTCTACGTTTAATTTTAATTTGCATTTTCTGTGCCCCCACTTTTGATTTTGTTTTAGTTTTAGTTTTAACCTTATTATTTGTCGATCCACCCATTCGATCTAGCAGCACTAGATATATCTAGCTATATAGATATAGACGATACATGTGTAATGTTAGCTCTGACCTAGGATTCCCGCGAATCTCTGGCCCATCGAATGCAATACTATTATGATTTATGATTTATGATTTATGATTTACGATTACCATTATATGTTTATTTTATATGTTTGATTTTCGTTCCTCTTGATTTTGTGTATTCTCTCCCACGGATTATTATATGTTCCCATTCGACAATTTATGTTTAAACACTATTATGATTTCCCCCTTTGATTTTGCGCAGAAAGCGAAGCGAAAAATTTACTTTCAATAAAAACAGAAAAAAAAGAACCAAAAAAACACCCAAAAAATAAATTAGCATAACTTTTTTATTTATTCGTTTCTCTTTGGTTTTCGTTTGATTTCGTTTGTAAACCGTATGATTTTTTCCCCTAAAATTCTTTTTTCTAACCTCAAGGATATGCATTTTCAAATCTTCTCTCAATCTCTCTCACACAATCACACAAAAAAATTATAACAAATACGTGTAGAAAGCGATCTAGTCAAGGGCCTTCTTAATATCCACGAAGAAGCGCCCTCGGAACCCATTGATCTCAGCCAGAAAAGACATTCCCAATCAGGATCCAGAGTCCCGAAAGAACGGCATTCCAGGAGCAAGTCCAGAATTGATCTCCCGCTTTCTGTTGCTCGGCTGCAGTGTTGCAATTAGCGATTAGCGATTAACGATTAACGATATTATTTGTGTGCAAAAGCAGAGAATACTTTTTATTTGTGTAATGCTATTATGTTTAGTGCTTATATTTATGATTAACACGAATCTCTCGACCTCAGCTCTGGTCCTAGTTTAGTTTTTGGCGGAGCAGGTACAGTCGCTCCGCCGCCCCCTCGATTGATCGATAAATCCTTGATGGAATATGTTTCGTGTTTGATTTTCAACCTGTATCTCTATCCTTGTATTGCTTAATTGATTGTGTGTACTTTTTGTAATTTTGTAAAACGCCTAATTTGTTCCACGGATAGAGAGAGAGAGCGATATAGCGATAGCGATAACGATACACCAATGATACCGTTAATAATCACGACAACAACAGCAAGG
>JAEIIM010019269.1:0-14869 GCA_018874515.1 Drosophila greeni | reverse complement strand
AGAACAACATTTTCCATGAATGTTTAATTTAGTTTTTACCTTAACCCATACCAAATTAGTAATTAAATTGGCTTAAATTTCCAAATAAGATTTATTTGAAGAAACGCCCTTTAAAGAAATGAAATTTTCCCTAAAACCCAGACCAGAAATTAGTTCAAATTTCCCAAATATACAAATGAATATAAATAATATGCAGGGCGCTGCCCCCTCGGCCATAAATCTCAGCCTCCAAACGCCGCTGACCACTTTGTAGCTATGATAATGCGATTTAGATCGGTATCAGCCAGTAACTTATGCCTCCTCCGTCTGCGTGGACTTACCTGTCCGCGCCCTGACCTACTATAGATAAATGCAAATGTGTGTAGCCGACGACGCTGACCCATATGAACCTGCCCGGGGTCAAGCACCTCCACCTGATAATGCGTGACTTGGGCAGGGGCAGACCCAGTTTGGAACTCTGGCACTGTGGAGGAACTCTCCAAGGTAACCCGAGACGCGGCTTACCCACTCCACCGTCAACTGCGCTCCACTCGGAAATCCAGAAGAAAACTAAAGAAAAAAGAAACGCATACAAAAAGAGAGAATGAATAAATGCAATGCTTGGTTGTCTTCCTTCTCCCTTACAGGTACGCTTGGAGTCCATTGGTGCTGAGGACATTGTCGATGGCAACCCCCGTCTCATCCTGGGTCTCATCTGGACCATCATTCTGCGGTTTCAGATTCAGGAAATTGAAATCGATGTGGTAAGTTGCTGCCGCATAACTCACATACTTAGGGAACCCTAATTAAATCCCCTTATTATAATAGGATGAGGAGAACGAGTCCAGCGAGAAGCGTTCCGCCAAAGATGCGCTGTTGTTGTGGTGCCAGCGCAAGACGCATGGCTATCCGGGCGTCAACATCACGGACTTCACCAACTCCTGGCGCTCTGGATTGGGCTTCAATGCTCTCATCCATTCGCACCGTCCCGATCTGTTTGAGTACAGCACCATTGTCAATTCGAAGAACTCTAACCTGGACAATCTGAATCATGCCTTCGATACGGCCGCCAATGAATTGGGCATTCCCAGGTGACTTATTTTATTCAAATTTCAAGTAAATGTCATTGTCATTAATGCGTAATTACCTACCTCTTTCAGCCTGCTCGATGCGGAGGACGTTGACTCGGCCCGGCCCGACGAAAAGTCGATCTTGACCTATGTGGCCTCCTACTATCACACCTTTGCACGCATGAAGAACGAACAGAAGAGCGGCAAGCGCATAGCGAATGTAAGTATTCCAATTCCAATTCGGATTCAAATACGGAGTCCCATTGCCACTCTGTGGACGCGCTGCAGCGTAACGATGTCCCACAGTTAACGCTCTACTTCACAATGGATTGGCCCCCCGATCGGATTCGGATTCAGATTCCGGGTGGGGTCCACTCCAGACCTAGGCCTAGAAAGTTGCTCAACCACTGATCCCATCCATCGTCTCCATTCCCCCCATCTCCGCGCAGATTGTCGGCCAGCTGATGGATGCCGATCGCAAGAAGATGCAGTACGAGCGCCTGACCACAAACCTGCTGAGCTGGATCCGCCAAAAGACACTGGAGCTGGAGCAGCGCGACCTGCCCAACTCGCTGGAGGGCATCCAGCGGGAACTGTTGGCCTTCAAGGAGTACCGGACCATTGAGAAGCCACCCAAGTGAGTAGAGGTTGCCATGTTCCCACCAACCGGACATCAAATCTAGAAGAGAGAGAGAAAGAGGTTATTTAATGGTACGTTCAACCCTACAGGTACAAGGAGCGAAGCGAGATCGAGGCTCTGTACTTCACCATCAATACCCTGCTGAAGGCGCTAAACCAGCCGCCGTACAATCCGCAGGATGGGCAGCTGGTCAACGACATCGAGAAGGCCTGGCAGATTCTGGAGTACGCCGAGCACCATCGCGAGGTGGCGCTGCGAGAGGAGCTGTTGCGCCAGGAGAAGCTGGAGCAGCTCAACTACAAGTTCGAGAAGAAGTCGGTCCTGCGCGAGGGCTATCTGAAGGAGATGATCCAGGTGCTGTCCGATCCGCGCTACTTGCGTCAGGTGGACGCCACGCTAAAGAAGCACGAGGCTATCTCGGCCGATATTCTGGCGCGTGTGGAGCGATTCAATGACCTGACAGCCATGGCCGAGGAACTGGATAGGGAGAACTATCATGGCAAGGAGCGGGTGAAGCGTCGCGAGCAGGAGGTGATGGCCAAGTGGCGACAGCTGCTAGAGCTACTGGAGAACCAGCGCCTGAACCTCTCTCAGATGAGCAACCTAATGAACCTGCTGCGTGAGATTGCCAGCACGACGGAGGCAGTGCGAGACCTGCAGCAGCAGTTCGCCTCCGAGGATGTGGGTCCCCATCTCCTGGGAGTTGAGGAGCTCCTACAGGCTCACTCCCTGCAAGAACTGCAGGTGAACACCTACGGCGAGACTCTGAAGCGCTTTAACCGCCAGGCACTGCCCTACAAGAACTCCGAGCACAAGGATGCTGCTCTGCTGGCTCAGCGGCTTGCAGACCTGGAGGAGGCCTACTCGGAGCTGCTGCGTCGTTCTGCCGCGAGGAGGGCTCGGCTGGAGGAGGCCCGCAACTTCCACCACTTCATGGAGGACTACGACAACGAGGAGTCCTGGCTGGTGGACAAGCAGCGCATCTGCAAGACCGGAATCACGGCTAAGGATCTCCGGGCAGTGCTCTCCCTGCAGCAGAAACACAAGGCCCTGGAGGACGAGATCAAGTCCCGCAAACCCAAGTCTGGTCAGATGTCCGAGGCGGGCAAGCGCCTGATTGGTGAGGAGCATCCGCGCTCCTCGGAAATTCAGAGCCGGATCGATTCGCTGGCGGAGCACTGGCAGGCCTTAGAGGCCCTGGTCGAGCTCCGACGCAGGCAGCTGGAGGACGCCGCCGAGGCCTATCAGTTCTACACGGACGCCAACGAGGCCGAGTCCTGGCTGAATGAGAAAATGGCGCTGGTCAACTCCCGCGACTACGGCAACGACGAACCCTCGGCCCAGGCCCTGCTGCAGCGCCATCGCGATCTGCAGGGCGAGCTGAACGCCTACTCTGGCGACATCCTCAACCTGAACCAGCAGGCGGACAAGCTGATCAAGGCGGGTATCTGCACGCTTGAGCTGTCCGCTGTGGAGCCGGAACTCCCGGAAGTGGAGCAGGAGGAGTGGGTCAACGAGACACGACTAGTGCCCAAGGAGGTGTGGGAGGACGAATGGGTGGAGAAGCTGGAGCACAAGAAGGTCACAGAGACGAAGCTGCTGCCGCACGTCAAGTCCCTGTTCCCCTTCGAGGGCCAGGGCATGAAGATGGACAAGGGCGAGGTGATGCTGCTGAAGTCCAAGACCAACGACGACTGGTGGTGCGTGCGGAAGGATAACGGCCTCGAGGGCTTCGTCCCAGCCAACTATGTGCGCGAGATCGAGCCCCGTCCGGTGGCCTGCATTGTGCCGAAGGCGGAGAAGGTCAAGTCTCTGCAGAAGGTTAAGAAGACGATCCTGGTGCGCCAGGTGGTGCCCGTAAAGAGGATCAAGCCCGTGAGTGTGGCCCCGAAACCACTCGTCCAGAGGCGAACCTCCACGCAAAGCATCAACGAGAACGCCGACAGCGTGGAGAAGCGGCAGCAGAGGATCAACCAGACCTATGACGAGTTGCAGGAGATGGCCCAGAAGCGCCACGCTCTCCTGGAGGACTCCATCCACCTGTTTGGTTTCTACCGCGAGTGCGACGACTTCGAGAAGTGGATGAAGGAAAAGGAGCGCATGATCAAGACGGACGACGGCGAGGGCGTGGACAATGCCAAGCGCAAGTTCGAGAAGTTCATCACCGATCTCTCGGCCGCCTCCAAGCGGGTGGAGGAGATCGACGGCGCCGTGGACACCTTCCGCCGGCAGGGCCACTCCCAGCTGGACAAGATCATCGCCCGCCAGCGTCAGATACACCAGATTTGGCAGCGTCTGAATAATGCCAAGGCTCAGCGCGAGAAGAGCCTGGAGGGCGCCTCCAGTGTGGAACTCTTCAACCGAACCTGCGACGAGGCCAAGGTCTGGATGAGCGAGAAGATGTTGCAGCTGGACACTGCGGTCATTACGCCCGATCTGCGGACAGTCCAAGCTCTTCAACGTCGCCACCAGAACCTCGAGCGGGAACTGGCGCCTGTGGAGGATAAGGTGAACCGAGTCACTTACCTGGGCAACTCCGTGAAGAACGCCTATCCTGCGGAGAAGGACAACGTGAACGCACGCCAGCAGGAGGTCCAGGACATGTGGCAACAGGTGCAGCAGCGTGGCAACGACCTGCGCAACCGCATCGAGAGCGAAGTCGGTCAGCAGATCTTCAACAACAGTGCCAAGGTCCTACTAGCCTGGATCGATTCCGTCAAGGATCAACTGAATGCCGATGAGTCGGCCCGGGACGTGGAGACGGCCAACAATCTGCTGAAGAAGCACAACGATCTGGGCGACGATATCCGGGCCCATGACACCGAATTCGTGGAGGTTATCCAGTTGGGCAAGCAGTTGTCCGATGGCAAGCCCAACATGGCGGAGACGGTGGCTCTGATTGAGCGCCTGAAGGCCGAGCAAGATGCCATTCACCGTGGCTGGGCCGAGAAGCAGAAGTGGCTGCTGCAGTGCGTCGAGCTGCAGATGTTCAATCGCGAGGCTGACAAGATTGATGCCACGACCAAGAGTCACGAGGCCTTCCTGGAGTACAACAACCTGGGCGTGAGTTCTGTGTATTATTATTTTCTGAGCGATTTCATTCTAAAGTTTATATCTTTGGGCCTTAGTCCTCCCTGGACGAGGTGGAGGCCATCCTGAAGCGTCACCTGGACTTTGAGAAGAGCCTGATGGCCCAAGACAAGATTCTCAAGGGCTTCTCGGACAATGCAGACAAGCTGATTGCCAACGATCACTACGATTCAAAATAGTGAGTGTCCATTCATTTTTTTGCTGAACAAACTTAACCCACATCCCTTTCAGCATCGGAGATCGACGCCAGCAAGTGCTGGGCAAGCGCAAGGCTGTCCGAGATCGCGCCTTCGAACGCAAGCGCCTCCTGCAGGCCTCCAAGGACTTCCACAAGTTCGCCGCCGAAGCGGATGACCTCAAGGTCTGGCTGCAGGACAAGACGCGGATTGCCGGCGACGAGAACTATCGCGACTTGAGCAACCTGCCGCGCAAGCTCCAGAAGCATCAGGCCTTTGAGCGCGAACTCCGTGCCAACGAGGGTCAGTTGCGCAATGTCACCAAGGACGGACAGGCCCTGGTCCAGGCCGGCAATCGAGTGCCCGAGGTTGAGGCCCGCGTTGCCGATCTCAACAAGCGCTGGAAGGAGCTCTTGAGGCTGTCCGAGGACAAGGGCCGCAAGCTCGAGCAGGCGGCATCGCAGCGGGAGCACAATCGGGCTCTGGAGGATGCCAAGAAGAAGGTGGACGAGCTAGATGCTGCCCTTCGCAGCGGAGATGTGGGCAATGATCTGCGCAGCTGCAAGGATCTGATCAATAAGCAGCAGATCCTCGAGTCCGAGATCACCATCTGGGACCAGAAGGTGGCCGAGCTGGTGTCCACCGGCGACGACATGGCCCACGAGGGTCACTTCAATGCCCAGAACATCGAGGCCGGTACCAAGGAGCTGCAGCAGCGCTTCAAGGACCTGCGCGATCCCACCCAGCGTCGCCGAGCCAAGCTGGAGGAGAGCCTCAACTACCACAAGTTTGTGTTCGAGTTGGACGCCGAGTTCCAGTGGATTAACGACCACCTGCCGGCAGCCAAGTCCAATGAGCTGGGCCACAACCTGCATCAGGCCCAGTCCCTGCACAAGAAGCACAAGAAGCTGGAGGCAGAGATCAAGGGCCACCAGCCGATGATCAACAAGGCTCTGCAGGCCGGTCAGACCCTGGTCTCTCAGCAGCATCCGGAGCGGGAGCAGGTGGAGACCCTGTGCCAGCAACTGGAGGATGCCTGGCAGGACCTGGAGCGCCACTGCGGCGAGCGGTCACGTAAGCTGGACATGTCCCTGAAGGCCCAACAGTATCTGTTCGACGCCGGCGAGATTGAGTCCTGGCTGGGTGAGCGCAACAACGCCCTGCGATCCACGGAGTACGGCCGTGATCGCGACTCCGCGGCCAAGCTGCTCACCAAGCACAAGACCATCGAGCTGGAGCTGGACACCTACTCGGGCATCGTCACCGAAATGGGACACAGCTGCGCTGCCATGGTCGCCGCCAATCATCCGGACAGCAAGGTGCTTGCCGCCAAGCAGCAGCTCATTGAGAAGATGCTCAAGTCCCTGCACAAGCTCGCCTCCCAGCGCCAGGTGCGCCTCATGGAGAGTCTGTACAAGCACGAGTACTTCCTCGAGTCCGACGAGGTGGAGCAGTGGATCCGCGAGCAGGAGCAGGCCGCCTCATCGGAGGACTACGGCCAGGACTTTGAGCACCTGCAGCTGCTGCAGAACAAGTTCGACGACCTCAAGCATCGCGTCGAAGTAGGAGCAGATCGGGTGGATCAGTGCGAGCTTCTGGCGAAGAAGTTGATCGATTCGGAGAGTCCCTATGCCAACGAGGTGGAGAGGCGACAGGAACAGCTAAGGTGAGTTGTGGGGAACCCTTTTGAATTGCTTATCCTTAACTCATTCCATTCTGATTCCCCCACGTAGAACTTCCTGGGAAAACCTCCTGCAGCTGCTGAACCAGCGCGAGCAGAAGCTCCACGCCGCCGGCGAGATTCACCGCTTCCATCGCGACGTGGCCGAGGCCCTGTTCCGCATCCAGGACAAGAACGCCGCCCTTTCCAACGAACTGGGCAAGGATCTGAACTCCGCACTGGCCCTGCTGCGGAAGCACGAAGGCTTCGAGAACGATCTGGTGGCCCTAGAGGCCCAACTCCAGGTGCTTGTGGAAGACTCTGTGCGCCTGCAGGCCAAGTATCCGTCGAACGCAACAGCGATTGCCCAGCAGCAGGATAAGGTCGTGGCTGCCTGGAATGACCTCAAGGAACGGTCCACCGCTCGCGGTGATCGCCTGGCTGCCAGTTCCGATCTGCAAACCTTCCTTACCGACGTTCGAGACATTGTCTCGTGGTCCTCCAATCTGAGAGCTGCCCTCCAGGCGGAGGAGCATGTGAGCGATGCTGCAGGAGCCACGGCCCTGAAGATCCAGCACGATGCCATTTACGGAGAGATCGAGGCCAGGGAGGATAAGTTCCGGTATCTGAACGAGCTGAGCGACTCCATGGTCCAGACGGGCCACTATGCCGCCGCCGATGTGGAGGAGAAGTGTGCGGCCATGTTGGACGAGCGCCAGAAGCTACACGCCGCCTGGAACAAGAAGAAGATCATGCTGGAGCAGAAGATCGACTTGTTCTGCTTCCTGCGCGACGCCAAGCAGATCGACAACCTTTCCAGCTCCCAGCAGGCGGCCCTGAGCAGCTCCGACTTCGGACAGACCGTGGAGGACGTGCAGAACCAGATCAGGAAACACGACGAGTTCGAGCGCCTGATTCAGACGCAGGAGGAGAAGGTGGCCCTGCTGCAAGAGCACGGTCGTAAGCTGATCGAGCAGCGTCACTACGACAGCGCCAACATCCAGACGATTCTTCAGGGCGTCCTCGGACGCCGCCAGAAGGTGAAGGATCTCTGCGCCGTGCGTCGCTACAAGCTGGAAGACGCCCTGCTTTACGCCAAGTTCGTGAGGGACTGCGCCGAAGCCGAGTCGTGGATCAACGAGAAGCAGAAGAAATTGGAGGCCGATGCCGCCAGCTACGCGGAGGTGGCCAATTTGGACGAGAAAATCAAGAAGCTGCAGAAGCACCAGGCCTTCCAGGCCGAGGTCGCTGCCAATCAGGGCCGCATCCAGGAGATCCAAGACACCGGCGTGATCCTCCTGAGCAAACAGCATGAATCCTCGCCCGAGATCAAGCTGGCCATCGAAAGGGTGCTGCAGGCCTGGCAGGGACTTTTGGCTGAGTTGGAGCAGCGCGGCCGAGGTCTTGAAGAAGCCCAGGACAGTCTGGAGTTCAACAACCAGCTGGACAAGATCGAGGCCTGGATCCGCGACAAGGAGATGATGGTTCAAGCCAGTGACACGGGTCGCGATCTGGAGCACTGCAACGCGCTCATGCGGAAGCTGGACGACGTGGACTCGGACATGCGGGTGGACGACCAGCGCGTGAAGCACATTAACCAGCTGGCCGACAAGCTGATGAACCAGGCCCAACTCCCGGCGGACAGCCAGGGTGTGGACAAGCGGCGCAAGGACTTCAACTACAACTGGCGGCAGCTCCAGGGAGCACTCAATGCGTACCGTGCCCTGCTGGGTGGTGCCAATGAGATCCATGTGTTCAATCGCGATGTGGACGACACGGCGGAGAGAATCGCCGAGAAGTCGCTGGCCATGAGCTCCACGGACACGGGACGGGATCTGGCAGCCGTCGAGGCCCTGATTCGACGCGAGGAGGCCTTGGAAAGGGACATGTCGGCCGTCAAGCAGAAGATCGACCACCATGAGACTGCGGCCGAGTTCCTCATCAAAAAGTATCCGGAGCGGGGCGCTGTTCACATTGAACGGAAGCTGGAGGAGCTGCACAAGTCGTGGGGCAACCTGCAGGCGCTGTCCGTCAAGCGCCAGAGCATCCTGAACGAAGCCTACCTGGCACACAAGTTCGTGTCGGATGTGAAGGAGCTGGAGCTCTGGGTCAACGACATGGTCAAGAAGATGAACAATGCCCAGGCCCCGTCGACGATAAACGACTGCGAGACGCAGCTGGAGCTGCACCAGGAGCGCAAGGTGGAGATCGAGGGTCGGGAGGATGCCTTCGCCGGACTGAAGAAGCAGGGCGATCTGCTGTCCACGCGACCGCAGCAACAGCAGCCGGAGAACGTGCGCAGGTATCTGCTGGTCCTGGAGGAACTGCACCAGACCCTAAACGAGGCTTGGACCGAGAGGGCCAGGGATCTTACTGAGGCCCACCAGCTGCAGCTGTTCAAGGCCCAAGTGGAGCAGGTGGAGCTGTGGCTGGCCAACAAGGAGGCCTTCCTCAACAACGACGATCTGGGTGACTCCTACACGGCGGTTGAGAGGCTGCTCAAGAAGCATGATGCCTTTGAGAAGCTGCTGCACGCCGATCACGTGGACACCCTGCAGAAGTTCGCCAACAGCATACTGGAGGGCGAGCCAAAGGATGCGGATCTGATCCGGGAGAAGCTGGCCTACATCCTGAGGAGGAAGCAGAAGCTGCTGGAACTGTCGGAGGAGCGTAAGCAGCGCCTGGTGCAGTCGCTTCAGCTTCAAGAGTTCCTGCGCAGCCTCTACGAGATCGATCGCTGGCTGGTGCAGAAGCTACAGGTGGCCCTGGACGAGAACTACCGGGAGCCGAGCAATCTGCAGAGCAAGATCCAGAAGCATGCCGCCTTCGATGCGGAGCTGCTGAGCAACTCGCCGCGCGTCCAGTCGGTCATCCACGAGGGCGAGCGCCTCATCCGCGGCGAGCACTTTGCCCGCGACGAGATCGCCCAGCAGGTGCAGCTCCTCGAGGGCGATTGGCACAAGCTGAAGGCCGCCTCCCAGACCAAGAAGGACAAGCTGCAGCAGGCCTACGACGCTTTGACCTTCAGCCGCAGTGTCGATGAATTCAACAACTGGATGGACGAAGTGGAGCTGCAGCTGAGCAGCGAGGATTACGGCAAGGACCTGGCCGCCGTCAGCAATCTGCTCAAGAAGCACGAGCGGCTGGAGGCCGACGTGGCCCATCACGGTGAACTGGCCGAGCAGCTGAAGCAGAAGGACGAGCTGTTCTTCCAGGCGGATCACTTCCTGCGTCACGAGATCCACGAACGGGCCACGGCCAGCATTAGGAGGTACAATACCCTGCATGAGCCTCTGGGCATTCGCAGGGAGAACCTCGAGGACTCGCTGAGTCTGCAGCAGTTTCTGCGCGACGCCGAGGACGAGCTACAGTGGCTGGCAGAGAAGCAGCTGGTGGCGGGATCGCAGGACCTTGGCACCAGCCTCCTCTCCGTCCAAGGCCTCCAAAAGAAGCACAACTCTCTTGAGGCGGAGCTCACCTCCCAGGAGCCGCTAATTCAGGCACTCCTCCAGCGGGGTCAGCAGATGATCCGCGACAATCACTTCGCCAGCGAGCAGTTGCAATATAAGTCAGAGCTGCTCCAGAAACAGCTCGTCCAGCTGAGGGACTTGGCCGCCATTCGGCGACTGCGTCTCTTGGACGCCGTGGAGAGTCAACTCTTCTACGTAGAGGCCAACGAGGCAGACGCCTGGATGCGGGAGAAGCGCCCGGTGTTGGCCAGCAGCGACTACGGCCGCGACGAGGTCTCCGTGCAGGGTCACCAGAAGAAACTGGAAGTCCTGCAGCGCGAACTCACCGCCTTCAAGCCTTCGATCGAGAAGGTGGCCAAGCTGGCCACTGGGCTGATTGAGAGGAATCACTTCGACAGCGCCAATATTGCGGAGAAGAACGGTCAGGTGGGACAGCAGTACGAAGACCTTCTTCGCCTGGCCAAGGAGCGCGAGCTCCGGCTTGGCGAGTGCAAGAAGCTGTTTGAGTACCTGCGCGAAACGGAGGAGCTGCACGAGTGGGTCGGCGACCAGATGACCGTGACAGCCAGCGAGGATTACGGCGAGGACGTGGAGCACGTGGAGCAGCTCATCCTGGCGTTTGAGTCCTTTGTTTCCAACCTGAATGCCAACGAGGCGCGCGTGGAGGCCTGCCTGGAGCGCGGCGACCGTCTCATCCAGGAGAACAATCCGTACAGGAGCTCGATCAAGTCCAAGCGCGACGAAACCAAGCAGTTGTGGGAGGAGCTCAAGGACCTGGTGCACGCTCGGCAGGATGCCTTGGCAGGCGCCAAGCAGGTCCATGTCTACGATCGCGTGGCTGATGAAACCATCCAGCTGATCAACGAAAAGGACGCCTCGCTCATCTCCGAGGACTACGGCCAAGATCTGGAGAGCATTCAGGCGCTGGGCAGGAAGCACCAGGTGTTTGAGTCGGAGCTGGTGGCCATCCAGGGCCAGGTGGACTCTGTTCTCGCCGAGGCGGTCAAGCTGGGTGAGATCTATCCCGATGCCAAGGAGCACATCGAAGTGAAGCGCGACGAGACCGTGGAGGCGTGGACGGATCTGAGGGAGAAGACCGGAGCGAGGAAGAGCAAGCTCAGCCAGGCTGAGCAGCTGCAGTCGTACTTCGATGAGTATCGCGACCTGATCGCCTGGATCAACGAGATGCTGGCTAAGATCACGGCCCCCGAACTGGCCACAAGTGTAGCCGGAGCCGAGCTCCTTCTGGCCAGCACCAAGGATCACGACACGGAGATCCGTGCTAGAGACGAGACGTTCGCCAAGTTTGCGGCCAATGGCCAGCAGCTGATTCAGGAGAAGCACTTCCTCGCCCACGAGGTGGAGGACAAGATCAAGGTGCTGCAGGCGCGTCACGAACTGCTGAAGCACACGCTCAATAAGCGCCGCGAGATCTACGAACTCAACCTGGACACGCAGCTCTTCCTCAAGGACGCCGAGATCCTGGAGCAATGGATCAGCAGCCGCGAGCCCCAGCTCAAGGATGCCAAGCTGGGCGACTCGATACCACAGGTGGAGGATCTGCTGCGCCGGCACGAGGACTTTGAGAAGACGGTGGCCGCCCAGGAGGAAAAGTTCCAGGCCATCAAGCGGATCACGCTGCTGGAGCAGCTCTTCCGCCAGCAGCTGGAGCAGGAGAAGATCAGCAAGCGACAGGAGAAGGAGCGTTTGGAGAAAGAGCGCCTGGAGCAGATCAAGCAGCGGGAGCTTCAGCGCCTGGCGGATGAGCGGCGACGAGCGGAGAAGCAGCAGGAGCATCGCCAGAATGCCGCGTCGCAGGAGAAGACCCCGATCTTCTCCTCGCCCATGGTGACGCCAGCCCAGACCGCTGGCGCCGGCCCTCAATCACCCTCGGTGGGTCAGGCCCAGTTGAGGCCACAATTGAGCGATGAGAACGAGCACTTGGCCCTGCAGAAAAGCAGTTCCAGCGGCATGTTCGGTGATCGCCTGCGTCGTGGATCCGCTGATGCGAATGTGAAGCGAGCGGAGAGCATGAAGGTGCAGCCCAAGCAGGCCAAGAGGACGCCCTCGTTTACCACCAGGCGGCGCGCTCAGTCCTTCCGGAAGAACCAGAAGGGCGAAGGATTCGATCTGCCGCCCGTTGAGATTCAGGGAAGTCTGGAGCGCAAGCACGGACTGCAGTCGGGAGGCAAGAAGGCGCCCGTGCGCTCATGGAAGCAGTTCCATACCGTGCTGTGCGGCCAGTTGGTGTGCTTCTTCAAGGACGAAAACGATTTCCTGCAGCAAAAGACGGCTACGGCGCCAGTCAACATCCTGGGAGCCAAGTGCGAGCGGGCGGAGGATTACACCAAGAAGAAGTACGTCTTCCGGCTTAAGTTGCCCGACGGCTCCGAGTTCCTGTTTGAGGCTCCATCCCTGGACATCCTCAACGATTGGGTCCGCAAGATATCCTTCCACGCCAGTTTGCCGCCGAATCTACAGCTGCTTAGCTACGACGAGTCCATGAAGGTAGTCCTCTCTTAGCCATGTCAAATTCTTTAACTAATATTTTGCCCTCCTGCAGCAACAGTCGAGCAGCTCACCGGACATCAAGGTGACCAGCAGCGTAGAGTCGCCCGTCAGCTCCCGCAACTCCTCGCCCGACTCCCAGCGTCGTACTAGCGGTGGCCAGATACTGGATGGCACAGCCACTCCCCAAATGGCCTTCCTGCAACGACAGATGCAGCAGCAACAACAGCAGCAACAGCAACAGCAATCCCACCCCAGTTCCCCCAGTTCACCCAGCGCCGGATTCGACCAAAAGCCACCCATTCCGCCAAGAGGAGCGCCACCGGTGGCCAGTAGTCGCCAGAGCCAGGAGAATCTGGTTGTGCTGCGCAATCGGCAGAGTTCCAGCAATGGTAATGAGGATGCATAGTGTATCTTTTAAGGAAAATATAATTATAAAGGAATATTCCCAGATCTGACCGATGGCCGCTCCGCCACCTTGCCCGCCGGCGGTGCCAGCGGAGTGCAGCAGAACGGGAACAGCAGCAAGGATGACAGTGCGGTGCTGACACGCAACAGCGAGGCCAGACAATCGGGTAAGTTACATAGGAAGAAGCTGTAGGGCAGCCATTTGTGTCTCTCTGTCCCATACACCACCACCACGACCTTCTCCTCCACATTATTCCTCACTCACATTGTACAAAAATTGTCCTCCTACAACGTCGCGATGCGCTATTAGATAATCCGCCGCCATTGCCAACAACAATGCCACCTGTGGGTGGTCACCAGAAGCATCCCCAGCATCCCCATTCCCATCAGCAGCAGCAGCAGGCGCAGGTTCAGCAGCGGATCAATGCCTTCAATGCGGCGGCCAGTCAGCCGGATTACTACAACAACAACCTGACAAGACAACAGCAACAGCAGAGAGTTCCCTCCGGCAGGATCGACTCCACGCGCAAGTTCATCGAAATGGAGGCACACAACAACAACGGCAGTGGCGGAGGCAGCGGCAGTAGTCCCAAGAGGACCACCGTCAACTACTCCAGCAGCGGGGCCAGCAGCAATGGCAATGGTAATGTGAAGCAAGGCTCGTCCACGTTCACCAGCTCCACCACCACCACAACCACCTCAAGTACCACACACCAAGTGACCTCGAGCAGTAGCACGGTGTGGTACAATACCATGGGTGTAGCACTTAACAAATCGACCAAATCATCATCCGGCGGCTCTGCGGAGCCTAACAATGCCATCAGTAATCCAAGCTATATGGGTCTGCATCTGAATAACAATAACGAATCAAATGAAATTGGAAACGAAATCGGTGGTTAGACGAATCTCATCCTTAACTTGTTCCTGGATTTTTAGAATTAATTGCATGGTTAATGGTTATGGCTGATCTGAGATCTGTGTACATATATCTTATCTATTGTAGACGACCTCATTGTATATATCTATATATGTATATTCTTCTCTGTTTATTCCTGTCTTTACTGCATGCGTGCCTGTAAAAGGTTCCTCTACTTTCAAACCGGCCAAGCTAACACGGCGATCCTATCTGCGCACGAGTTTGCAAAGTATTTTCCGTTGTGTTTTCTATATTTATTTTAGGAAAATCTATTCTTGATCGAATTTTCTGTAGCTCGAAGTAAAAATTAGAAAATATTGGTTCAAGTGGCAGAATTCCGATTAAATATTTAAAATTGCCCTTCTAAGCTAATAATAATATATTAATGCTTTTTTACCTTCTAAAACTCCACTCTATGTTATCCACATACTACCTCTTGCATGATACCTCTGCGCGCAGACCTAAAGACTTCCTTCACTCACACTTTTGTTCTCTATCCCGCCAGGTTGGGGCACCACACGCTTTGAGAGCAATCGACCCGTCTCCCTGCAGCCCGACTCCATCAGTTTCTCGCGCGTCTCCGCGGAGAGTTCCAGCGAGAGCGAGGCCCAGTCCATATCCTCCGTTTCGGGAGTGAAGGGAAGCAGCGGCAAAGGCTCCAAGGAGGAGCGACGCAGCGGCATGTTCCGAATATTTGGGCGCAAGGGCGACAAGGAGAAGGAGAAGGACAAGGACAAGCGCCGATCGAGTCAAGTTCCGCCGCAGTGAGACCAGATGCAATTTCGGACAATTAAGAGGAGACAGACGCGATCAACCAACCAGGACGAATTGTTTTTGTATTTTTTATATACATATATACATTATAATTATTTAATTTGTATCCCAAACACACAACCTTACTGCGCCAAGGGCCAACAAATTAACAAGAAAAAGCAACAAAACGAAATCAGAA
>JAEIIM010019006.1:0-12147 GCA_018874515.1 Drosophila greeni | reverse complement strand
ATTTAAAAGAAATTAATTCAAATGAGAGAAGAAACAACAAACTTTTTATAATATATTTTATATCAATATTAAGTATACGCCGCGTTCACCGCTCTCTCACATCTCTAAGCCCCACTTATCTCTATATATATACACACTTATATGTACGTATTTGAAGAAAATAATTTCCTTTCGCCAGTCGAGCGTCACATGTTCGGATTTGATGAAGGAGCTGAAATCTCTCGATCGGCCCGGGCTGGAGCACACGCCATGCGCCAATAATAATAACAGGGGTCGGGCCCGGCCTCTCGTCATGGATCGGCCGCCCAATCATTTGATCACATGTTATGTAATCCCAAAGAGGGGAAAAATAATAATAATAATAACCATTTGCCAGCCATAAGCCTGTAGCAAACAACAACAAAAACATGCTGCATTTTCACGCAGCCTGATGGTGAAGTGAAGTGAAATGAGCCAACGGATGCACGGAACAAAAAAGTAGTAATACTAGGTTAAGTAGTAAATATCCTTAGAAAAGCAAATTTTAAAATAATGCCATTAAAATATGAGAAATTTAGGTAATGGAAAGATTGAATTAACAATGATAGTGGAATATAAAGACAGTCATGGCGTACTATGAATAGCAGTACAACGATTTCAAGCTATGCACTTAAGATCAGACGCATGGTAATATGATATCTTATCTATATATTTTTTTTAAATAATTTAATTATAGTTTTTTAGACAAATAATATCTCCTTTTATTTCTCCGTGTGCCGATCGAAAGCCTGTTGCTAGTTTTTCCTAATAAAAATCACGGGGGAAATGTTGGAAGCGGGGGGTCCAAGTCTGGGATTCGGCTAGCCAGCTCACGCTAGCCGCAGTCCCAGCCCCCCAAAATCTCCACTCCCGATCCCATCGGGCACTTGAAATTGCATGCCGAATTCGCAAGTCAGCCAACCAGTTTCACTTGCGAAAGCAACCAGCTTCCATTTCCATTTCATTCGAGAGTCGACCGCCAAGTTGCCAAGTTGCGCGTAAAAATCAAAAGTAAATCCCGCTTTAAAGCAAAAGTAGTTCCTGTCGTAACCGAAATAATGCGGGAAGCCGACTTGGAGGATCAGTACCAGAGATTTCCGGCCATCAAGCGCTCGGAGGTGCAGAAGTTCGTGGAGTGGATCCACGCACAGCCGCACATCTCGGATAGGTTCTCCGAGGGCGAGGCGCTGCACTTCTTCCACGCCTGCCGCTACAGCATGGAGGTGGCCAAGCAGGTGCTGGACACCAATCTCACGGCCCGCACCCACCTGGATGAGTTCTTCGTGAATCTCGACAGCGAGCGGCCGGAAATTAGGCGCGCCATGAAAACGGTGTAGGTAGAAGCATCTTCCTGACTGTCAGCTTGGCAGATACATATATGTTCTAAATATTTATAATTATTATTAATATTTTGTCTTTGTTGATCATTAGTTCTATTGTTCCTCTGTCTGGAGCCACTCCTGAGGGTTATCGTGTGATTCTCGCAAAACTAGACGACTTGAATGCCTCCAACTATAACTATGCAGATTGTATGAAGTTGTAAGTCAAAATACTAATGGGTAATGTATCTTTAAGATGTACTGGCATCAAGATAGAAACTCAACAAAAACACAAACATATCAGCACCTTAGGTCTTATAACATTATTTTACAAATATTGTGAAAGGAAGCACCAGAAAATCTTATATCCTCCCATGAAACTACAATCGTTAGCTCGCTAGTTGAATATAATTAGCAACACTTGTTCAAGTTTGAGTTTATTAATGACAGATAATTATTGTCCAAGTCGGAGGCGAAGTCGGTTGAACGCTATTTGCACGTCATTTTTGAGCCGTGATTATGACAAGGTATTCGGAGCATGAAGCAGATATAGGGTAGTAGTGTGTGCCGTGCTATCCCCAACTAAAATCTCAAGCTTAATGCAACCAAAAGCACGCACAGCTCACAGATTTAACAATTTGGAGAGAGAGAGAGATACACACTCGAGATACTGCGCCTTAATCTGCTTGTGGCACTTATGACGATCATTATAATCTGCTGTATAATGGCAGTCAATTAAGAGTTAACAATTAAGCCAGTACATAGTCTATATACATGGATGTCGCTGTGGATAAACGCTGATTCGACATAATATCGTGTTCCTGGAACTCGTGGAGCTTCTGTAATAAATTAATCATTAATGTATTGTAAAATATATAAGTATTGTAAATTCAAACATTACCTTATACCAAAATGTGTGAAAGAATTTTCAGTTAAGAGCTGCATCCTTTTCTCTTACTTTCACTTGTATCTTGCAGATACTGCATGGTGTTCGACTATTGGATGTACGAGGATGGCATACAACCAGGTCACGTGATAGTGATCGACTTGAAGGGCACCTCCCTGGGCCATGTGGCTCGCATTGGTCTGCTGCAGATGAAGAAATTTCTCTTTTACCTGCAGGTTAAAGTCCTTGAACTGCATTTTGATAAGAAGGAAACCAAAGTTAAAATATATTTTCAGGAAGCGGCCGCCATCAGACTGATAGGCTTTCACTTCATCAACATTGTACCCTTCATGGACAAAATTCTGGCCTTGATGACGCCTTTCATGAAGAAGGAACTGACGAGTGTCCTGCACATGCACAGCGACATGAATGAGTTCTACAAGTTTGTGCCCAAGGATATGCTGCCCAAGGAATACGGCGGACAACTAGAGGAAAGCAGCTTGGCCAAAGGTGGGTTCTCCATCGACACGTCCTTAAATTAATATTTACAAACTTCACACACAGAGATCTATTACAAGAAACTGCTGGACAATCGGAAGCAAATGCTGGAGTTCGAGACGCGCCACCAGGTCAATGAGAAGCTGAGACCCGGCAAGGCTAAGAACGCCTCCGATCTCTTTGGCATTGAGGGAAATTTTAAGAAACTGGACATCGATTGAGACGTGGTGCTGCTTGTAGTATTTAGGGAAATTGGTGTCTTTAAAGTTATTAATAAACTGTACTTTACTGTTTTGAAATTGAACGCAGACATTTATTCATTCTTCTGCTTTTAGCTTTACCTATACATAAGATGTATGTAATGTGGTGAGTGAATGCTATGACATATACAGTAATGCTTCTTCAAATGTAAGGGTGACATGATCTTATCGCTATGATTTTTCAAAAGTCCATCTCATGGGTTCTTACAAGGGTGCTTACTGGCTAGGAACCTGTCTAGATTATGGGTAAGACCGTCAAACTAAATCAAAACATGCCAAGGACCTTCACATACTTTTAGCTTAAACCTATTATTATCTTTATACATATAAACCTGACCAAACATAAACTTTCAGTGTGTGTGTTACTCTGGGAGTAAAATTAACATTTTAGCTGCACGCCGTCGGGATATTAACAAAATAGAATACGGAATAAGAGAAATAAGAATACGAATTTCAGACACTTGAAATAAGGAGTTTTTCTGGAATATCAATGAAAATGTTGTATCCTGAATCACAGGCAGTCTTTCCGTTCTGGGAAAATCCTCCTCCTCCTTCTTCGCTTCGTCTTCAGTTTTAAAAGATTCATGGCTGGAACACTTGGTTCATTTGGTTGGGTCTCATGCCCTGGCTATTGGCGTTGCCTATCTGCCGGATCGTTGTGTTATTCTGCCTGCGTGCCTTGGCCTTGGGCGCCGGCTGCTGCTTCTGATGCTGCTCCGCTATGAGGCTGTAGGGCGCACCACTAGGATTTATGGTGATTGGTAACTGGCAGCGGAGGAAAACTCTTAGAAAAACTCAAAATATCATTGTTAACTTTGGACTTACGGGTATGTTGTAGCGCTGCACGGGCATGGGCTGCGGGAGAGGCTTAGGGTTAAAGTTGGCCGTGTTGTTCTGCCGCTGAATGGGGCTGGGCATGAGGTGGGCCATGTGGCTGCCCGACGAGGAGGGGAGCATGGGATTCATGCTGCTATTTACTGTCGGCGTGGCAGTCACTGTGGCTGCTATGTTGCTGACCACTGGCCGCAAATATGTGCTGGAGGGAAGCTTGAGCAGGGTTGCCTCCGGAGTGGGGGGCGGCTGCTGGTTCACCATGGGGGTCATCATGGGCGGCCACTTTTTGCCGACTGAGCCGGTGGTCACAGGTCCCGCCGGCGGTGGACAGACGGCCGTCGTTGTCCTGACACTGGGAGTTGGGGCGGAATTGCCTGGAGGCGCTGGTGTCGGTGCCATCGTCGCCGCTTTGGTCTTGGGCGGGCGTACACTTTCTATAACTGATGCCGAGGATGTTGGAACTGCAGCGGAGAGCGGCACCTGGACATTCAC
The DNA here is from genome assembly GCA_018874515.1 of Drosophila greeni. Lineage (NCBI taxonomy): Eukaryota > Metazoa > Arthropoda > Insecta > Diptera > Drosophilidae > Drosophila > Drosophila greeni. The sequence continues at coordinate 7,840 of JAEIIM010019006.1, read as the reverse complement.
GGCCTGCCCACAGGTGGCTGAGTGCCTGGGCCAGTGCATCTGCTGGCAGGGATAATCGCAATACGAGGTGTTCCAGCAGCAGTACAGCTGCGCCTCTCGCATGCAGTTCGCGCACCACTGCTTCTTTTTGGCCTCCTCCACCGCCCGCAACCGCTCGATGTTGGCTTGCTGTCGCAGCTCGCTGATCACGCGCCTGTGCTCCTGCTCCATCGTCTTGCGCATCTCGGAGAGCATCAGTTCGCTAGTGCGCTGCATGTCCGTCAACTGGCGATCGTAGTGCTGCTTCATGCGCTCGTTCTCGAGCGACAAGCAGGTGACTCGAGCTTGGAGGACACTCTCGTCTCCGGTGGCCATGTCACTGAGCGTGTCCTCAATGACGGAGATGAAGTAGTCCGTGATCTAGAGGGTAAAGTTAGCTAAATTAGTTCAAATTCTAGAGCTTTTCCCAACTCTCACAACTCACCTTGTGGGCATTATCCTTGAGCTTCTGCGAGACGGGTCCCGCCTGTGAGGGATAGATGTGAGAGCCATCCGAATGCAGCGGGCCGCAGGGACGTGCCACCAGCTTGGGTGGTCCGGAACGCAACAGCATCTCACTCAAGGCTGTGGCCATGCCGGGGGTTATGGGATCATTCGGATGGGAATCACTGACCAGGCTTGACTCTTGGCTCGTCATTCCGTTCAATGCGCTAGCCAACAGTCCACCCGCCATCTCTCCGCCACCGTTTCCTTGGAGTGCTGCGGACGTGGAGGGCAAGGGCGAAAAGCTTAGGCCAGCCAAAGGCGGCACGGAGATGCCACTTGCGGGCTGCGAGGGCAAGGGCACCGAAGATGGTGCCGGCAGCAGCGAGGCGGCCGTGCTCTGCAAGGTGCTCTTGGAAACGGCTCTCAGGGGCGGCACCGGTATGGTCATGGGACTATGCGGATTGCAGTTTGTTGCCTGCTCCACGGGTATCACCACCATGTTCGATCTGAGGAGACTTGATGTTGTGGTGGTGGTGGCAGGTGTGGCCCCGGGTGACGAGCTGGGGTTGGGTATAGCCCGGTCGCTCTTTATGCGGTATTGCTGCTGCTGTTGCGATGGTGCCTGAGCTTGAGCCTGAGACGACTTGCCCTTCGACTGAACCTGCGGTGGCGTCGCCGGGGTTGGCTTGTTCCCTCCATACGTGCCACTCGACTTGGGCGAAAGCGACTCCGTTGAAGGTGCTGCTGGGCCTGGTGATCGCACTGGCGAGAGCGCCGGCGATGATCCTTGAGCACCACGACGCTTGGCGGTGGAGTCCATCGACTTGCCTCCCGGCTTCTGGCTAACCTTTTGGATGGTCGTATCACCAACATAACGCACTGGGGCGTCGGTGACGGGTGTCTCCTCACGTGTGGTCTCTATGTGGGCTCGTGAGGGCAAGGGAGGAGGAGGCGGCGGCGGCATGGGCTGTGGCATCGGCGGAAACGTTTCAAGTCTCTGAGTTACACTGGCCTGCTGCTCCTGCATCTGATCCGTCTCCATCTCGTCCCCGCTGAGAATCTCTTCTTTGATTCTAATATTCTCGGGAATGGAAATCTCCATGGGTTCGGGGGGAGGAGCAGCTGGCACGGGTGCTGGCTCCGGTTGTGCCGGCTGCCTTGGTGGCTCTGGTTCTGGCACGGGAAGCTGCTGAGGGGCTTCCTCCTCCTCTGCTTCCGTTTTGATCTCCAGAAATGGAACCACTTTTCTGATGAGTTGCTGTTGCTGACGCTCAACCTCCGAATGTTTCCGGGATTGACTGCACTCCGGTGCCTTTGGCTTGGCTACCGGTGAAGAGTTTGGGGCTGTTGAAGTAGGAGTTGGTGCTGCGGCTGGAGTAGGATGTGGCGCTGCTGCTGGAGGAGGATGTGGCGTTGTGACCGGAGGAGGAGGTGGCACTGCAGCAGCTGGATCCTCTGGGCCAGCCGAAACCGCTTGCTGTTGATCGCGTGGTATCTTGGTGATGGTCACCCCTTGGCGACGTCTAACCAACTCGACCACAGAAACCACGGAGGCGGAAGAACTTTCTGCACCTTTTGGCGTCTGTTTCTCAGGAGACTTCTCCACACCAGATAGTTCTGTAGACTTGCTTAGCTTTTTAGGAGATTCTCCAGACGCTGCCGCTGGCTGATCCCTCTCCTGGTGCTCCTGCTGCTTCTTGGCATGTTTGGCCTTGCGTTTTTGATCACTGGGCTCGCTGGTGCAGCTGGCATCGCTCAGGGAATGTTTGCGCTTGGCGGGCACCGCCGGAGCTGGTGCTTCTAGGACTGGAGCTGGTGCTTGTGATGATGGTGATGGTAATGGTGCCTCCACGGAGCTCGATGTGGTCTTTGCAGCCAGTGATTTCCGCTTCAGGAGCACCTTGCAACGGGAGTCGGTTAGGGACTCACCCGATCTGGATATAACCTCATAGTTATTGCTCTTGTTGAGCTTGGGATGTGGCTCACTGGCTCCACTGGATGCTACAGTTTCCGGTGCCTCTGGAGGCTTTTTCACGGGGCTGCCCGAATGATCCGATTCGTTGCCAGACTCAGTGGTCTTTGTCTTTTTCACTATCGACAACTTATCATCGGCTGTCTTGCGGATGAGGAACTGCAGTGGCGTCTTGTTGGCCGGCTCCAGTTCCCGATCGATGGCTTCGTACACGCCCGGCATCATCTGTTCCAGCTGCTGTTGCTCCTCGAGCGGGTCGTAGGCTGTGCGATATTCGGCATAGCGGAAGGCCCCGATCTTTCGCTTTATATTCTCGATGTGCACCTCGACTTCGCCAACGCATTCCGCCAGATCCCTGGCCGATCTTCGACTGGTTTGGGTATTCGGATTCTGGGCGGAGTACAGGAAGCAATCCTTGACGGGCACAAAAGCCCGATCGTGCTTGCCAAAGAAGCGGACATTCACGTGCGTGGCGTTCGAGACGCCCATCGCCTTGGCCGGCCAGTAGGGGAAGCCCTTCAGTTTGGCCCAGAGCAGTAGATGGGGATGCCGGCAGACCTTCACGAACCACTCGTCGCTGGAGTTGGCGTTCAGATAGCACTCCGGGCAAGTGTCGATCTCGTTGGCCTCCTGGCGGCAGACCTTCACCACCGCTTTCGAAGCCTGCTCCGCCTTGGCATCTGTCGGAAGACATTTAGAATGTAAAGTAATGCTAGATGGTATTATGTACCCCACTCACCGCCAGTGTCCATGATGAGGGCGTTGTGCTGGATCCATTTGACCTCGCTGAGGAACTCCTCGGTGCTCTGGTAGGCTCCACGGCGGATGCACTCCGCCAGGCTGGCGAAGCTAACGGGATTCACAAAGTACTTCTTGTACGTCAGCGGGCAGATTTCTTGCGGCGAACGGAGCTTGTGGGCCTGCGGGGAAGACAGAGGCATAAGCATGAGCGAGGTTGCGAATTCGCCGTACGGCGAAGAGAGAGTGAGAGCAGTTTGCAAACAAGTTTGCCGACAAGAGCCCGCATTTTCCTCACACACACACATTTAATATATGTGTGTATATATACGGGAATATGTATATGTATTGGAAACCCGGTCTCTGAAAGCCCAGGAGGGGGAAGGCGGGAAGCCAAGTATAAATTACTGCTATCTGCTGTTGTTCCCTTGTTGCGTTCTTCCTGTTTCTCAATTTCGTTTGTATTCGAACCATGGTCTGCTCCGGAGAAACCACAGATATGTAGATATAGATTCTCTTTCAGCAAAAACCATAGCACACATAACATGTACATAGGTACAAACATATCTGGCCATGCAAATACAACAGCGGTCATTATATTAGCAGTATTATTTTAAATTTAAAAAATTTGTTATTGATAACCGTTGATAATTAAAAATATAAAATAAAATATAAATAATCTTCTTTTTTTGGCCCTAACACATTGTTAAGTACATTACTGTTTGGGTAGACATCACCACTAATATTTTAACCACGAGTGTAAGCATAAACAATGGTCTCTACTTGTCCTATTTTATCCACTCTCCGCTTTGCCGGCCTTGTATAATTGTTTTTAATGCTCAACGCTGGCCGAGCGGCGTTAGCATTAAACTAATTAATTAATTTTCTCACATTTTAATCATATCTAACGAGAGAAAGTTTATTTCTCAGTAAATTGCTCAAATTAAATGGGTAAAATTTTCAAGGAGTCTTTCGCTTTATAACGAAAAACAAAATAATAGATACTAAACTCGAACAACTAATAAAAACTCGAAGTATACAAAAATAAATATATAATAAATGTATACCGTCAGGGAATAATGACTAGAAAATAGTTGGAACTATAAATTTTATAGACTAATTTATGGTACATCAAGAACAATATAAAGGTTTTTTAATCCTAGAATTCAATTACAGAATGTCCGACTCCAGGGAACAGAGGTTTGAATCGATCTGACTGTATTTGCGTAAAGCTCAGAGACATTAAACCTCATTATCATGTATATATACGAGACCCTCGCGAATACAAATACCCATACAGCCATCCATTAGCCACGCGAGCACGCCTTTGGCAACGGGCAGATAAGTGAATGGAGAGTACTAAACCACGTGAGCCGTGGAATAGCTCCAACCAACGCCTGACACTGGTCGCAACAGTAGATAGCGCTTACTGCACCGAAGCTAAAGCTGAAAATGGAGCTGTGGCTGTGGCTTTAGCCGCTTTAAGGGTCAAGGGAAACACGAAACCCAATAGGCGGACGGCAAAGCAGCGAGATATTTCAGGTGTCTATCTATAGCAAAGAGACCTCGTGGACGAGCGAGTGGAGGCGCAGAGAGCGCAAAAACACAGACCCATATCTACATAGTACAGCTGCGGTCAGAATGATGGCATGCAGAAAACAGAAAAATTTATATTGCATAACGTTCGATTGTTGATTTTATCCTACTTAAAAAAATTACCACCATAAATAATATAAACTATTCAACGAGTTAATTGGTGATATCTTTCATAACGAAAAGGACAAAACTGAGAGAGCAGCAGAATTACCAAAAACTGATAAGGATCATAGAACATTTAGAATATATCGCCGGGAAAGTCGATAGCTCGCTAATTAAACGTTTAGATCTATATGCGATAAATTTACCAATTTAAAAATTCGACACATCAAGACAATGATGTTTTCGTTACGTTACATTATTGCTATTAATCTGACCGCAAGTATGCAAAGACAAAGAGACGCCTGCAAAATTTGTTCGCTTGTTTTCTGCAAAAATGCGCTACTGACGATACTAAAATCTCGAACGGCGACAAGATACACTACACAAATAGCACCAATGGCCTGATTTCCCCGGCACACTACTCACCCCGCGCACATGCTTCATGCGCTCCAGGGCAAAGAAGAGCAGCTGGCTTAGTATATCCACGGAGACATCGTTGCGTCGCAGCCTGGCAAGGAATCATATAGATTAGAGGATCGAGGAAGCCAAGGACTATAGTTACCTCTTCGGTGCTGCTTCAATCGATTGGCATTCTGGACACTTCCACGATGAGTCGAACTTGGTGGTGGCTGGTCGCACGCAGTAGGTATGAAAGGAGCGTAGACACTTGGAGCACGGCATCAGCTGGCCGCACTCCCGGCACTTCCAGCAGAAGGGATCCCAGCCATCCTAGAGGAGAACGAATAGGGAATTAGGGAACTGAAATAGGGGAAAATGACGACTCACCATGGGTGGCGCCTGCCAAATGCGTCGCAGTCGTTCGGCCACCTGCTCCTCCTCCTCGTTTTCAGCAGATTCTGTTGGGTTCTCTGAGAAGGTTGAGTTGTGGGTTGCCTGCTCACTGGTGGACCAATCGCCATCCAGATCGACTTCGGTCGAAGCATTCAGTGGTAGCTGCGTCTCCGGGTCATCGTTCATAACGCTGTCCATGAAGTCACTGTGCTTCTTGGCAAAATCCTCGTTTTCGCTGCGTAGATTGCTCCTCCTTGGAAGCCGATCTTCGTTGCTCAACGACAGGGTTTTGCTGCGGGATCGGGTGCGGGAGAACACGTTGCTCACCGGTGGCGGGCTGCTGTTGCAATCCTCCACATGCAGATCATCGCAGGCCATCGATCGGCCTCTTGCTCTGCGGGACTTATCATCATCCTGCCAATCTTCATCAGAGTCCCAATTGGGAGCGGGTATGCTTTTGCTCCTCTTGAGGGCCACCTTGTGCGACTTTTTCTCCCTGTTGGCTCCCGAGTGTAAGCTGCGGGACAGCTCTACCCTCGCTGTTGGAGCGTCAGGCGTTTCGGGAATATATCGAGACTTGCGCCGCTTCACCTTGGAAACTTCGGCAACAAAATTGGTGAGCATCTCGGATTCGATATGGGAACGCTGCAGGGCAACCATCTCCTTGGGCACCTTGTTCAACTTGTTATTGGGCGTTGAGGTGCGTTGGGTCTGCTGCGGCTGGGGCTGCACCTTGGTGAGCTTCATGGTTAGCGAGGAGCCGACATTGGCATTCGAGGGACTTGAGTTGGAAGAGTTGCTGCTGCCGTTGGCGGATCCTGGCGGTGCACTGACCACATACTTCTGGCGCTTGCTGGGCATGCTGCTGCTGACTGCCGTCTCCATGTCGTTGTTGCCATCCAGCAGAGAGGCCTGCAGCTGAGGCTGGGGGCTATCGATGGCGGACAGGGCTTCAAAGTCTGGACGGGGGATGGATTTAACGCTGTCCCCGCTGCTGTCACTGCTATCAGTTTCCATGCTCTGTGCTAGATAAGCTACAAAGGTAAATATATTTTTCAGTTTAGTATATCGAATATTTAAATGTGTTTACCGTTATAAACTTCTAAAAAGAAATACTTTGTAAAATTGTTAAGGGTGAAAATTAATCTAAAAAATCGACTGAAAGGTCTAGGATCTAAGGTCCAAAAAACTTATCTGGTATTCGTTTGGGAGTTATTTGTGAGTAATTAAATCGCTAGAACCGCTAGAATCACGGATGTGTTCACAAGTAATGTGACGAATTCCCCGAAAGGTTATAATTTGATGTATAAATGCAAAGTGCTTTGCTTTTCTTTGATTTGCTTTTCTGTCACTCTTTTTTGCGTCACCTACTTCAGCGAGTGGCATTCGTTGGTTCTGGTTTTGCATGGTTTTGCATGGTTTTTCTCTCTCTCTCTCTCACCTAGCTCCGGGCGTCGCTCGAGGGAGACCTTACTGTGGCAGCAGCTCGCGCATTGCGGCAATCCGGAACGGGAATGGTAACGATTTTTGGGGCTCCACTAGCTTCAACTGGTCTTCGCCTTTCCCAGGAGGAGATTGCAGTCTGGCTGGCCTAATGGGGAAAAGATAAATTCAGTGTGTTGCTCTGCGAAAAGAACAGGAGGGGGGAGCGGCGAGCGGCTGTGCAGCGCAATCTCTTTGGCTTACCAATTTCTGTGCGAGTATTCTCCGTTTTCAGTTTCGCAATTCGTGGCCACCTGCAGGGCACCGGATCGTGGGGCTTCCGGTGGCAAAGATAACCCCGATTTCGGACGCTCTCCTGGTTTAATTGATGATTCTTTCGGAAAATTGGCGCAGCTGCTCAACAAAAAAAAAACATCCTAGTGTGACCGCAAGTTCGGCTGGCGCAAAATACCAAGACCGAATTCGCCGTATTTCGTGCGTTTTTCGCCGTCGCCTGTTTTGCTCTCCCTCGGCCGCTCTCTGGAGCTATTTCGCCGCCGCCGCTTGTTGCTCTCTCCGCTTTGTCCTCTCCCTTCCTCTCTACAACTGAGAAATAATGTTGCTGCGAATGTTTTAAGTTTTAATTAATTAATTAACTGCAATTGTGTTTTAATATTTAATCAGTGCAGCATCTTGCTGTTTTAGGGATTATTAAGCAGGAAATTACTGAATGAGGAATGGGTACTGTACATT
>JAEIIM010018878.1:0-19351 GCA_018874515.1 Drosophila greeni | reverse complement strand
GTTAAGAGTGTGTTTCGTATTTTTTGTGGTTTTTGCTGGTTTCCGTATCAATTATAATCAATCATTATCATCATCAGTATGCTGCTTGGCTTCTTTTTATCATCCTCACTGCTCGCTCTCTTTAACTTTAAATAATAAATCCAACGCACTATATAATTCTAGTTTCAAGTTCAACTTTCGCTTAGATGTAAACGACGACGTACGCTTATCAATTAGGTTTCTTTATATATGTAGTTTAACTTTTAGCTAGTTTCTTCGTTTTGTTTACTTTAAATGGTAAATTTTTAATTTTGTAACGTATAATCTTTCCCATGCCAGCAGTCCCTCCGCCCTACTCCAACCATCACAATCCCACTCTCCCTACTCCTACCCCCACCTCCCGCACCCATCGCCTACACTGGATTCGCACAAAAAGGCAGGCCGTTGTCGGTCAGCGAGTCAAAGGCTAAGGCAAGCGTTGGGTTCGCGGAACCAGCATTATCATTTTATCTCTAAACCTTGTCGCCAGAGACTCGCTGATACAAAGGCGGGATCAGTATGGAGGAGGTTGGAGGTCGGAGGAACGTCGGCCTCGGCTTTTTGCTTTAAAATGTACAATTTCGAATTTGTATATTTACTAATTTTAGTAATTAAGGGGAATCGATCTTTATTTACTTGTGTACCTTTTTGTTTTTTTAATAAAATTATATAAGTTCTAACCTTCTTGGTTGTGTGGTTCTTGTTGTGTTGGTTCTCTTCGCACTCCCACTCGTTTATCTTGATCTCTTGGGTCTAATTAGCTAAACTTTATACTTGTAAGTCATTACGTTTAAATCTTCACTTTCTATTTTGTTGTTAATGCCTTGTGTTTCGTATGAGCCTACGGGTTTAGTTTTAGTTCTAGTTGGGTGTAGTAGTTCTTGTTAGTTGCTTGGCTGACAGGTGTGTTAAGGTAGGTGTTTGTGTGTGTGGGAGGGGCGCATGAAATAAATTGGGTTCTCTTGTCTGAATAATGGTTGTTGGTGTTGTGTGCTGATGTTTTTGCCTATTATTACATACTCATTGCTATATAGAACATACATGTATATATATATCTATGAATCTGACTTGTCGCTAGGTATTCATTCGTGTTGTTAAATTGGTTTCGCTTTAAATAATAGTTGTACAAGAGTTTTTAAATATTAATTTCAACAACTGATCTGATCTGAAATAAAAACGAACAGACGACGCTTTAGCTTACAATTACCACCATCTTTGCTGTCTTCATCATTCGCCGACGACGACATCATTCGGCTCTGCTACTCCGGTTCCAACTCCTACTCCTTCGCCTTCTCCACAGTATCCTCCTCCTTCTCCCAATGCTTTTCCGCCTCCTTAGACAGCCTGCGAAGTGGCGTAGGGCGGCTGCGTGGAACTATCGTTGCCATACGCTGATCGCGGTCCAGCTCCATAATTGGAGGCGCCCTCCTGCTTCACGTAGTTGCTATAGTCGTAGTCGTAACCGGAACCATAGCCGCCATAGTCGTACTCGGAACCAGACTTTGAGGCCGAGTTACCAGGCCCAGTGCGCGGCATGCCGCCTACAGGTCCGGTGGTCGATGGACCGCCCGCTGCCCAAGTCTGGGCCCGCGAGTACATGTCCGTAGCAGTGCCTGCTCCAGCTCCCGGTGCTCCGGTGGGTCCGGCCGAGTTGGGAGGCATGTTCCACGAGTTCCAGCTACCGCCGCCCGATGGTCCCGAGGGTGCACCGGTCGACGTAGAGTTGTACATGTCGTAGCCACCATAGCCCTGCGTCTGTTGTGGTCCGGCATAGTTCGACCACTGTGGCGGAGGTCCCTGGGGACCGGGGGGTGCACCCCAGCCCTGGTATGAGCCGGGTCCGCTATTTCCGTAGCCGTACTGTTGCTGCTGCGGGGACGTGCCCCAGCCCTGGTAACCGGGCATCATGTTCGGCGCTCCAATGGGCATGTTAAGCGGTGGTCCGCCCATCTGACCGTTCTGGCCCTGCATCATGTTGATCGGAGCATGGTGCGGTCCCCAGTGGCTGCATTCGTTGCCCAACTTGCCATAGGCGCCGCCCACAGTACTGTTGTTGGAGTTCTGCCCGCCAGATCCGTCACGAGGCTCGGCCTTCTTGATCTCAACCTGTTAGGAGCGGAAAAAAGACTTTATTATTGGCTATTTCAAGTAAAACAATGCTTTTAACCAATGAACCCCAAGATTCAGGTGAAACAGGGGTAATGCTCAATATTAAACAAATCAAAAACCGAAGTATTTATGTAAAGTAATTCACAAATAACCGGGTTACCGGATCTGCGGTCACGCACCTGCTTGCCATTCAAATTAATGTAGCGCTCGTTGGTCACATGCTCCACGGATGATTCCTCCTCAAAGGAGAGGAACCCGAAACCGCGCGACTTCTTCTTCTCCTGGTCGTACATGATCACCACCTCGGTGACCTTGCCATAGCGCCCAAAGAAGGTGCGCAGATCCGTCTCGGTGACATTCGAGGGCAAGCCACCAAGGAAGACCTTGTAGCCACCGCCCTTCTTCGGCTTCTGCAGCGTGCGCGGATTGCAAGGCTTTGGGTCAATGGTGCGGCCGTCCAGCGTGTGCGGTCCGTTCTGCAGCACATGGTTGACGTTGGTGGGATCGGCGAAGGTGACAAAGCCGAAGCCACGCGACCTGCCGCTCTCGTTGTTCTTCATCACCACGCAATCGATGATGTCGCCGAAGCGGCAGAAGTAGCGCGACAAATTCTCCTGCGTCGTCTCCCAGGATAGGCCGCCCACAAACAGTTTGCCCCTCTCGTCTTCCTCCATGATGTTATTCTGGTTGTGGTTGTGAGCTATGGCGCCGGGTAGGTTTTCAATAATTGACGTAATCTTGCCGCTTTTTCCTTAACCCGGTGTGCAAAATAAATTAACTTGTGTGTTGTTTTGTTGGTTTTTTTTGCTTAAGGGGGATGCGCACTTATAGAATTTTTTACACTGTTGCCGTTGTTGTTGCTGGTGTTCTTATATATCTTATAGGTTGGTTTTAACGTTGCCAAAGTTCTTTTCCGTTCAAAACAATTAAACAAAAGCCACGACGTTCACACGTAACTTTCTACACATTATCGATGATGTTGTTGTTTGTAGTTGACACATGGAAAGATATAAAGATAGAATAAAATAGAAATCTTGTTAATCAAAACTGAAGAACTGATCTTGACTTATGTATGTGCGAATGGGGTAGGAATTGCTAGATGATAAAACGAGGGACACAGGCACATAGGCACACACACAGGGGCGGAAGAAAGAGAGACAGCGAAATAGGCACAGATAATTATGAAAGGCACAGGTAGGCAGCAAAAGCAACCGGCCGGTACACACACACAACCATGATGAGAATTGGACACCAGTATCTATGTGATTTTTGCCGTCTAACTGCTTTTTGTACACGTTCACAAGTTTGTTCGCTTGTTTGCAATGCTCCCCTCGCTCCGCTTCTGAGCAGCTCGTCTTCTTCACCCGCTTTTACACTGCTACGTGAAAGTATTGTTTTCTTTTCGCTGCGTCACGAGTGGCTTTGTTGTTGCAGCATGCCCCAGCCTCAGCTCTTCCGACCCACACAAACACATGACGCCTGTCAATGAGAACAACGAACTTATTCCAAGGTGAAAAGAGAGCCGCCGGTTCACCACATTTGCGCGCCATTTACTTTGGGATTGCCGGATGATTTGAGGGCTTCGAAAAAGTCACTAGCACAAATGTTTTTTAAATTTCGAAGTTACACTGTTAATTGTATACCCGTAATTGTACATTCGTCTTTAATTCACTCACAGCTAACCTTCGTGCCGCGCAGACATGTTACATTGGCAGCAAGTGAAACATGTGGCAACGCCATGTGCGACGTGAAAGCGAATTGATGGCGAAAAGAAACGTACCAAAAAGCAATGCCCTCGCAATGCAGGCCAAAGGAAATGTTAAATCCGTAAAAAAAACAAACACTTCTGTTGGAGTTTTCCTCCAGATGGGTGCTATTCTCTTTTTTTTTTTTGTAGTACAGAGACTGCGAAGCGAACTGAATGAATATCGGCGGAGTGTGTGGGAAATTCACCACGGCAGAATGAGGCAGCAGCGGCGACGGCAACGAAGAAAAAAAAACAAAATGGAAGACGTGCCTGATGAAAAAAAGCAACAACAAAGAAATATCAAGAAATATGTTGGCTTTTGAGTTTATGTTCCTCGAATTTAAACACACATTTCACTGGAACCTTTTCATTTTCATAAGCACGAAATCTGCTTATTTGGTTTATGTACATTGTTCGGCTGATACCGGAATAGCAGTTCACGCAGGGCAACCTCTGTACATTTTCGCTTACGTGCCGGATAAACGGGAGCGAAATTAACAAAGATTTCTACTACGCAATTTTAAAAATTTCGCATGATTTTTGTATTTTGCACCGCAATCTGCTTCGTTTGTATGAGTGCATGAGTTGGCATGGGGGTGTGTGTGTGCGCGAATGGCCGCCGCCGACAGACCGAACCGAGCGATTTTCATTGGTGTATGTGTGCGTTGGTGTGGTGTTATACATAGCATTTCTTGTATGTATGTATAAAAATATGAAATTTTCCACTTTGATGGGTGGAAAAAATGTGCCGAAATTGGCACGGAAAAACGCTCGCCACAGGCGAAAATGGCACGGATCAAACTCACAAGCGCTTGGCGAAAAAAACAAAGAACTACTGTGCCACAATCGAGCCGAACCGAACATTTTTTACTCTACACACACCAACACAACCACACCGAGCAATGGCAGCTGCGTCAGGTATTCAGTCGTTTTGGAAAGGCAGGCATTTTGTTAAAGCCCCGTAATTGTTATGTAAATGTGATTTTCAATTGCTTTCCATTCTTACCGTTTGTGCCAAGTGTTCGTCTGTGGTTTTTTAAAGATTTCGCACTGCAAATTCACTAAATTTAAGTGTTTTTTCCTTAAAAAACTAGCTTATAAATAATTGTATGATTTTGATGCATACGATATAACCTAACTTATGATAAAAATCGCCGCCACGTTTAATGCTGTGTGACCGCCACCCGGTTGATGCAATATACCATCGGACGCGACGATATATACTAAAGAAGAATTTGGTACAATCCAATAGCAGCCACACTGCGCCGATGGCAGTATATTGCTCTTAATTTTAGTTGTAAGATTATCTTACGAAGGTACTACATATGTATATAGTCGAATATAGGCTCGAATAGCACTACTCCTGGAGAATATTTTTTTTAACGCTTTGAGTATAATTCAAATGCAGTATTTAACCTCCTGAATCCTGTACGACTACCCCACCACTTATTCTGTAAAATACTGAGCGTTCTTTATTTTTTTCACAGGCCGTATTCGCAAATTTGTAGTATTTTGTACATCGCTTTTGCTTGTTGGTATATATTGATAAGTCTACGGTATATTCGCACAGCCCACGCAGGGTCCCTCTGTTTGCTACCCGGTAAAATGAGTTTTGTGCTGCAAAAAAATAGAAAATAAACACGAATTTGCAGTTGCTGCTCGCCCCGAGTAAAAAAAAGCGATCGCCAGCGTGCGTCGAATAGAAGGAGCTCCGGAGAAAGCGTAGCAAGTGAATATAACCGACCCTCATCGATTTTTTTCTGCCGCTGCTGCCACATTACCACAGCAGCCCCCAAGCCCAAGCCGTGCCGAAAAAAGCGAAATAAACAGAATGTCGCGCCACCCCAGCGATAGAAAAGTGTACGTCGGCGACCTGGGCAACAATGCCCGCAAGAACGATTTGGAGTACGTCTTCGGGGCGTACGGTAGTCTGCGCAGTGTCTGGATTGCACGCAACCCACCGGGTTTTGCATTCGTGGAGTTTGAAAGCGCCCGGGACGCCGCGGATGCGGTGCGCGGATTGGACGGCCGGACAGTGTGCGGACGCCGAGCTCGTGTGGAACTGTCCACTGGCAAATACGCCAGATCTGGAGGAGGTGGAGGAGGCGGCGGGGGCGGCGGCGGTGGAGGACGAGACCGCGGTGGTGGTGGCGGCGGCGGCAGAGGCGACGATAAGTGCTACGAGTGTGGCGGCCGTGGCCACTTCGCCCGCCACTGCCGCGAGCGCAAGGCTAGACAGCGACGCAGGTAAGCAGTTCGCCATTTCCATTTTCATTCATTGCCAAATTCATCCTTTTTGTAACATGGCGAGATCTGCATACATACAGATTTGTATGAAAGTGTGTGTGTGTGTGTGTGTAGCCGTGCCATGCAAAAATTTTGAATTGTTTGGGGTGTGGGGAAGTTAAACAGTTTTCGAGGTGGACTGTTAGCCACAAACACCCGAGCGTGCTGTTGGCCAGAAAAGTAATGTTAAACGCGAGTCCAATAACAGCACGCACACGTGCTCTTCTAAATACCCCTTGTCTGTAAACTCTGAGGTACATTTGTATTGTTTCTGACATGGCAGTTAAAATTTATTTTTTACAATTTAAAATGTGAATTTTTTAGACTAAACAGTGGACAGTAGATCGAAAAATTGCAGAATTTGCAATACAATTACTTGTTGAATAAAATTTTAACAATATCAGGGTTAGATTTATTTGAACATATGCTAAAGTTGTGAATTTGTAGGTCTAGGGTACCGCGTCGTTGAGACATTGTCTCTTTTTTTTCGTTGCCCGCGCTTTACTCTTCGTGGTGAATTTGTTAACAAATCTGTTAACATCTGTGCAATTGTGCTGTTAAACGCGAATCGGGTGGCAACGCTGGCCGCCGCTCATACACGTGCTCACGCTTCATTTTGGAATTTTCTTTTACACGCGGCAAACGGAAAAGAAGGTTAAGTCTGCTGCTCGTTGCGGAGTTTTACCAAGTTTTTTGAGTAAAAATTAAAACTAAATGAGCACAGCGTAATACGATGTTTGTGCTTTACGAAACGCCGGCGGGCTACGCAATCTTCAAGTTGCTGGACGAAAAGAAACTCGAACAGGTCGACAATTTGTACCTGGAGTTCGAGACCCCAGAAAAGGCCAACAAATTGCTGAAATTGAAGCACTTTGAGAAATTCAACGATACCACAGAGGCTCTGGCAGCTGCTACAGCGGCGGTGGAGGGCAAGGTGGCAAAACCGCTGAAGAAGACTCTGAAGAAGCTGCTGGTCGACGACGTGCAGTCGTCGCTGTTGGTTGCGGATGCCAAACTGGGCACCGCCATCAAGGACAAGCTGTCTGTGCAGTGTGTCTACAACACGGGTGTCCAGGAGTTGATGCGCTGCATCCGCCAGCAGGCGGACAGTCTGCTAGGTGGCCTGCCCAAACGGGAGATGACTGCCATGGCCCTGGGTCTCGCCCACTCGCTGTCGCGTTACAAACTCAAGTTCTCGCCTGACAAGATAGACACTATGATCGTGCAGGCGCAGTGCTTGCTGGATGATCTGGACAAGGAGCTGAACAACTACATGATGAGAGCCCGCGAGTGGTACGGCTGGCACTTTCCCGAGCTGGGCAAGATCATCACCGACAACATTGCTTTTGTGAAGACGATTAAGTTGGTGGGCACCAGGGATAACATGTCGGCGGCCGATCTGTCCGACATCTTGCCTGAGGACGTGGAGGAGAAGGTTAAGGAGGCAGCCGAGATCTCGATGGGCACGGAAATCTCAGAGGAGGATGTGCTGAATATCCAATGCCTGTGCGACGAGATCATATCTATAAACGATTACCGCATACACTTGTATGACTACCTCAAGGCCAGGATGATGGCCATGGCTCCCAATTTAACAGTCCTCGTTGGAGACACAGTGGGCGCTAGGCTGATTGCTCATGCCGGCTCGCTGATTAACCTGGCCAAGCATCCCTCTTCCACGGTACAAATCCTTGGCGCCGAGAAGGCGCTCTTCCGTGCTCTAAAGACAAAGAAAGATACACCCAAGTACGGTTTGATCTATCACGCCCAGCTGGTGGGTCAGGCGAGCCAGAAGAACAAGGGAAAGATGTCGCGATCGCTGGCCGCCAAGGCGTCCCTGGCCACACGTGTTGATGCCTTTGGCGAGGAGGCAACCTTCGAGTTGGGAGCTGCGCACAAGGTGAAGCTGGAATCGCGCCTGCGACTGCTGGAGGAGGGAAACTTGCGCAAACTCTCGGGTACTGGCAAGGCAAAGGCCAAGTTCGAGAAATACCAAGCCAAGAGGTGGGTTCAATCAAAAGATTATGCAACACAGAAAACCGATTTCCAATGATGATACCCAAAAGGTTTCGCATTTATCCGATTACGATGACGATAAACCTTGGCTGTCTGACCGAAATTGCGTTGATGTTTAGGCCCAGTTTTTACTATTGCTTTTATTAATTCAACTTATTTTGAATTTCTAGCGAGGTGTTTACTTACCAACCCGAGGCTGATAACACCGTGAACGTGAAGAAACGAAAGCACTCTGAGGCGGAGCAGACGCCTGTTAAGAAAGAAGTTAAGGAGGAGGTTGATGCCGCTGAGGACGAAGAGGCGGAAGTAAAGTCAGAGAAGAAAAAGAAGAAGAAGAAGAAGCAAAAGGACGAGGAAGCCCCAGAGGAGGCTGCAGCACCAGAGCCTGTAGACGAGCCCACACCAGCCAAGAAAAAGAAAAAGTCCAAGCACCAGGAATAGTTTCTTGGTCTCGATGGGCTTTAGTTTTAGCGTAGGATTTTAGGTTACCTTACTGTAAAGTATAGGATTTTATAATAATAATCAGCAAGAGAAAAGTTTTTGTTGTACATTAGAAATAAAATGTAATAATTGCAAATCCAAATGGTATTTTAAATCGAACTTGGGTATTTCTGTATTCGTTACATTTTATATATCAAATAGCCGACAGATTACACTTCGATTTAGGCGATGTGTTGGACATCTTATTTTCTATGTGAACAAACCCCTATCGTCTTCATTTTGTTCGCTTGAAAAAAGTGGCCTCATTTGTCGATTACAAGGTATTTTTTTCTATTCTTCTGCAACAGCAGAACTAAGCCCAAGAATAAGATCTTAGCTTACTTAGCTGAAGAAAAAAAGTATGACTTTGGAGGCCAATCTCCAACTCACCAAGTGGCAACAAGTTCGATTGATTGCGGTACAGTGTGCGGAGCCAGTGAAGCAGATCATTTTTGCGTCAGCTCTCGAGGTTTGCTTGCATCACGTCGCCACAAGACACTAGGCATTGTGGTCCACGGAATAATATAAAAGGAATTGCCACTGCCTGCCGTCCAGTTGACAGAGAAAAGAATGCGAGATGCATGGTAGCTATCTGAAGCTGTTGCTGGTCCTGGGACTGCTGCTGACCTACTCGGCGGCCAAAAAGAAAGGGTCATCATCGGAGGAGGAGGAGGAAGGCGGCGACAAGTTTGAAAAGAAGAAATTTGGTGCCGAAGAACATAAAGGAGAACACGGTCACAAGGAGCACAAGGAGTGGGAGGAGGACGAGAAGAAACACCACGAGCTGGAGGATCACGAACACCACCACGGCGACAAGGGGTCGAAGAAGAAAAAGCACTACGATGAGAAGCACGAGCATGGTGAAAAGCATGAGCACGGGGCCCACAAGAAGGGCGGAAAGCATCATCACAAAAAAAAGCACAAGAAGGGACATAAGGAGCTGGAGTATCACAAAAAGTTCAACAAGGATGAATACATCAAGGAGAAAAAATTCTACGATGACGAGCATAAGGGGGGCCATCACAAGAAGTACGGAAAGGAGCACCACCATCATGCCGAGGAACACGGCGAGCATAAGAAGGGCGAGAAACACGAAGGCGGTAAAAAGAAGGGCCACAAGAAGCACCATGGTCACTACAAGAAGGGACACCACGACGAGGATCACAAGAAATATAAGAAGGGGCACAAACACGGCGACAGCTACGAGGAAAAGAAGGAGCACGGCGAGAAGGGCTCCAAGAAACACGGCCAAAAGCACTACAAAAAAAAAGGCGGCAAACATTGAGTAAAAAAAATCAAGGGAGCTAGACGAGTATATTCAATAATAAATTTTGTGATGTGCAAATCTGTGTTGCTGAATAAAATTTGGGAAAAGGTTAAATAAGCTCAATTTTATTTATCCATCGAGGTGTCAACGGAACATTAACTTTAGTATATGTCCAATCCATAATTGAGATGACAGTTCGGTTTCACTTGGCCTGGCAACTTGAAATTTGATATTTTCTAATTAAGTTTTTAAGTTTACATTACTATTTCAAATGCGAACCCATTACAACAGGGGTTTTTAACGAGAAGGCTTTAAAAATATAATAAAGACCAAGTTTTCTGGTCAATTAGGGAAAGGTAAAAAAAAATATGTACTACTTAATCATTTACTTTTTTACTTTTTCTACCATAACATTGCTTTAAAACTATTAGTTTATTTATTAATAAAAGTACTATTTACACCTTATTTAAAACAATTTCTAACTCAACCTTTTTTTTTTGTTACAGAAGCAACTCGTTCAGTAGATCTCGCAGCACATCCCGTCGCCGCCGCACCCGTTCCAAGTCCGGCACTCGCTCCCGCAGCCGCTCCGCCGCCTCGGTGAGCCGCAGATCCGGCCGCTCAAATGGACGCGACGAGAACGGATCTTCTGTGCCGCGTTACAGCGATCATGAGCGCAATGGCAGCGGTGCCGTGGACTCGCCACCTCCGCCAAAACGTCGCTACGACGATGATGACGATGACCGGGTGAGGGGCTCACGATCACGGTCCCGCTCACGATCTGCGTCGCCGGCAGTGCGCCGCGGATCGCCGCCACCCAGGCGTCGCGGTGACTCGTCCGCTTCACGGTCCGTATCCAGAGACTAGCGACACCGGACGGATGCAGACAGGGCCCGGCGCACGACGACATCGACGACGAAGATGAGGGCCTGAACCTGCTGCAACCCCCGAATTGAATCGGCGAAGTGGGGCGACAACTGGACTTACCCTCATTCCCAGACCCAGACCTCACAATGTAACAAGACAGACAGATTCCCCTCAAATACTTTTTTCATGCAGTATCCATCTCTAGGGTTTACATAGTTGTCCAGAACCATATTAGTTAAGGGTCTTAATTTATAGTGGAACTCGCGAGTATGCATATTTTAGGTATTCCTTTGTTCCAAAAACAACAAACAATAATAAGCACATGCAGAACAAAAAGAGCGCTTCGGAGGGTCCTTGACTTTGACGGAATGAAAGAGAGTTAAACATGGATCGGCAGCCGCGGATTTTCTCAGATTCTCGATCTAGTCAAGATTTTGCTAATTGTAAATTGATTTGCGTTTGGATATTATTGCTTACACCTGGAAATATATACTCGAAATTGTGCAGGAATCAACAAAGCATCGCCACCATTTTTATGTCAATTCTTCACCTTTAAACACACCCAACCAATACAACTCACATTACACTCGATATTTCTTCGACTCCAAATCTGAATGATGTGTATTTCAATATTCATAATAATTAAGTCTTGAAGCTGCATAATTATTATATTCGTACATTGATGTCGTAGTTAAGTATTAAACAAATACATATGTATGGATTCTTGAAATGTGTGTTTGAATTATATAGCAAATACGCTGGACACTAAAATACACACAAATATTCAATCAATAAATTAAATGCCAAAAAATCTTTTTAAAATGTCAACTGACTGGGAGGTTGTTTTGTCAAATTTAAGGTTTGGGTCTGGTAACACTGAGTTTTTCAAAATGAAGCATATCCTTGCGTTAATCATATGGAAATCTGGAAGTACAAAAAAATGGGCTGGACACCTAATTGCCCACTAATAATAAAGAAATTATTTTTATATTAAAAATTAAGGAATTGCCGGCCAAACCTGTAATTATAAAATCCATCACGGTGCGGCGATCACTTCAGTGGAATATTTTAGTACATTTTTATTGGTATTTGTTATTTTTCGGCGATCCGGATACGGTCACATTATTGTCATCGCATTCTTTCAGTTTGATTTTGTTTTGTGTTTGTTTTGCCTTTTTTATAACAACTGAAAACTATTTTGTGCAGTTGGCCGAGTATTGTCGAATACGAAAAAAGTGGATCATAATCAAACGGTTGGCATTAACAGCAGCAACGATGGCATTTCGCCAACCGGACCACGAGATGAGCGTCACCTCGCTTGATTCAAGCGTCGAATTGCGATCGCGCTCACCGTCGCCGCAGCTCTTTAATCGGCGAAAGTTACGCTTTGCCGACGACGACTTTGACAAGGACGAGCCCGACAGTGCCAGTCCGCAGCAACAGCAGCAGCAGCAGAGAAAGAAGGTGGCCGCCGAGGAGGTCGGCAGCGGCGATGTGTCCATGTCGCCGCCGTGCCAGAAGGTGCGAGCCTTGCGCCTTTTTAGCACGCCAGCTACGCCGAAAACGATCCTGCAGAAGTCAACGACTCAGTGCCGCAACCATCTCTCGGCAGCGGCAGCGGCGGTGAATGCGTCCCGCGAGGAGCTCTACCGGATTTCGGAGCGCCCGCGGTCCTTGCCTCTGCACAACCGCAACATTCCTGCCCAGGACACGGCCAATGTGAATCCCTTTACACCCGACAGTAAGTCTTGCGTTAGTTCTCTTAAACTCCAACTAGCTTATTGTTCCCTTGTGATGATTATTATTCGATGTTTAATTTTTCATTGACAGGCCTTCTGGCGCACAATAAGAAGCGCTGCCGCACCCAATTCGGACGGGAAAATCTTAATGTAAATGCCATGCAAAAGTATTTGCTCAGCTCAGACGCCTTTGACGAGGATGCGGCCGATGCGGAGGGCGACTCTGGTCGCGAAATACACCAGCAGGCACCGAAACGTCTTGCCCTGCACGACACCAACATTAGCCGCTTCAAGCGCGAGTTCATGCAAGTTAACGTAATTGGCGTTGGCGAGTTCGGTGTAGTATTTCAGTGCGTCAACCGGCTGGACGGCTGCATCTATGCGATCAAGAAGAGCAAAAAGCCGGTGGCAGGCAGCTCCTTTGAGTAAGTCTGTCATACATAGGGCTTTATTAATGTATAATCAACCATCTTTACTTCACTTTTTACAGAAAACGAGCTCTAAACGAGGTCTGGGCTCATGCCGTGCTGGGTAAGCACGACAATGTTGTTAGATACTATTCCGCCTGGGCTGAGGACGATCATATGCTGATACAGAACGAGTTTTGTGATGGCGGCAGCCTCCATGCGCGCATCCAGGATCACTGCTTGGGAGAGGCCGAGCTTAAAATTGTTCTTATGCACGTGATCGAGGGCCTTCGCTACATACACTCTAATGACCTGGTGCACATGGATATCAAGCCGGAGAACATATTCTCCACTATGAACCCCAACGCACACAAGCTGACTGAGACGCAGTCGCAACAGCAAACCAAAAATGATGACGATGATGGGATGGACAGCGTCTACGAGGAGTTGCGACACTCGGACAACCTGGTCACATATAAGATTGGCGACCTAGGCCATGTGACGTCTGTCAAGGAACCGCATGTGGAGGAGGGCGACTGCCGATACCTGCCCAAAGAGATCCTACAGGAAAACTACTCCAATCTTTTCAAGGCCGACATATTTTCGCTGGGCATTACACTGTACGAGGCGGCCGGCGGCGGTCCCCTGCCCAAGAATGGTCCCGACTGGCATAAACTGCGAGACGGTGAGATCCCCATTCTGCCCAGTCTGAGCAAGGATTTCAACGAACTAATCGCCCAGATGATGCACCCAGATCCAGAAAAGAGACCCAGCTCGCATTCCATATTCAGTCATTCGTAAGTTTTAATTTGCTGATAAAAAACAAGAATAAGATTTTTTTTGTGTTTCAGAATCTTAAGCTCGGTCGAGTCTAAAAGTAAGCTTCAGCTAGGACTGGAGCTCACAGTGGAGAGACGCAGGAACGAGATACTGATGAATAAGCTTAGAGAGGCAAAGAAACAAATAAAAACACTTGAACAACGGGGTAAGTTTCTGTGTGAAAGAGTAATAACTGCGTTTGCTCTATAAGTTGAATATAATTACAGTTTTGCTTAGCAGCTTCGAATAAGCTAAGCATGTTGTAATGAACATAGTCCATTTTGCCCATAGTTAATACATAGTTCTCTTTGTTTGTAGTTAATCTCCTGGCGACGAGCAACAACCCAGATAGTCTGGATGGTCAGCGATGCCTTCGCTCCTTCACGCGGCGCATGCGCACACCGTTCGATAGCCTGGGGGCCGATCGCAACAAGAATGTTATCAGCAATGTTTGATAAGATCGCGACGCGAACACAGATAGCCAAACTCTTCCGAATAGAACGTGAACTCTAAGCTCACATTGTGTTACACTTAATATATTAATCATATTAAAGATATATGTACAATAATTTAAAGTTGTCGCTTCGGCCGATCGTGCACTGGCCATTCCCGGTTTATTGTCACAGTTCTTGAAGTAACAAGCATGGCTAATATAATATCTATATTTTTTCCAGCTCAGTGAAATTTTCTTTTCAGAGAAAACACAGAACTTTGTTTTAAGATATAGCTCCCCTCGTAGTTGTTTAAGATAAACGCCCACCTGTAAATGAGTATTGTTTTCAAAATTAAACTATTTATTGTGTTACATATGGAAAACGAAACTGATAAACGAGAGTATTCGTCAAATATAACAAACGCGAGTTCCATATGGTGAAATATATATATATTTTTTTTTCAATCCGTTGGGTTGGATTTTTTTTTATCTGCTCGAAGTGCCCTGTGGATCTGAAATTCGTGAAAGATATCTTAAACGAGAGGTACAGATCCCACATACCACTTCAGATGCCAAACGAACTTCTTGACTCCCAGTTTTTGGCAGTGAAAATTAGTTTATTAAGTTTTTGAGAGCTTTGATGTTATTTTTGGCCAAATTTGAATATACATATATAAACTTCGCAAAGGAACAGGCTCAAAATATGTAAATAAATGACGTGGGTTGACATTTTGTAGTTCGTATAAGTTTGTTTTTACTCTTTTGGATTGGTAGTTGACTGTAAATGGTAATCTTTAATTTTTGGGACAACCATTAACGCAGCCCAAATCATTTTTAAACACATTCCACAAACTGCTGTCAATGGTATCTTATTCTTAATTTTAACAAAAAATGTGTATGATTGCTGCAGGTTTACACCTTGTTTTATTTTTTTGGCCAAGGGAAGGAATTACATAATTTGACTTTATTTAATTGAGGCACTAAGTCTAGTGTAAATTGATGTTTCTGCTTATGGTTAAAGAAAATGAAAAATGTTGTTAGATTGTTTTTAGTCTAATTTTGTAAATGAACTTGGATTATGTTGTTACTTCTACATATACGTATGTATGTATTTTTGATGTGATTAGAATCGTTTATAATTTTGCTGCTGCTGCTGCTGCTGCTGCCAGTTACTACCGCCTTGGTGGTAGTTGTTATTCCTGGCATTGTTGTTGTAGTTATTGTAGTTCCTTTGCTGATTAGAATTGTCTTGTTGGTATCTCTGATTCTGACCGTATTGCTGGCGATTATTAAAGTTTCCTTGATAGCCCCCACCACCGCCCTGGTTGTAATTATTATTGTAGTTATAATTATAATTCCTGCTATTATTCTGATAACCCTGCCCTCCCCGCCCGCCGCTTCCTCCTTGCCCGTATCCTCCTCCGCCTCCACCTCCGCCACCTCCGCCTCCACCGCCACCTTGCCCATAACTATTTCGGATTCCGGCATTCAACATGCGATGTCCACTATCCGGTATATAGGCCCGGTTCGAGTGGCTATTGAATCCGATGACTGGACGATGCTTCTGGCCCTGCTCGGAGGGCAGCACCTGAGGAGGATCAACGGCATTGGGCAGTCGCTTCGCTTCAAATATGTAGTCGTCATCGTACTCCGGGTCCCGGAACGTCGTAGTCACAATAGTGTTTTCACTGACATCGGGCAGTCCGGATATCGGCGACCTAAGGCAGCCGCTGATGACAGTGTTCAGTTCCGATTTGCCCAGAGTGCCGCGCATCCCGCTAAAGGAGATGGCGTTACACTCATTCTCAGTTGACTTTTCCGCTATTTTCTTGACTTTCTTGTAATGAGGACTTGAAGTGCTGATGTACAGATAATTGTCGCCCCGCTTGTTGCGTCTCACCTCCTCGCCCGTAAGCTGTTCGTAGTACGGAACGAGGGCCTTGAAGAGACGCTTCTCATCGACGAAAGGCAGGAGGGCCACGCCCTGCCAGGCGAATTTCTTGCCATTCAAATCGATTTTGAAATCCTCCGGATAAAAGTCAATGATCGGTGAGTCCGGACTGGACATAAGTTGGGCCCACGGCTCGGGCACATGGGAGCTACTGGCTGCTGGGAAGACGCCCATCAGCTGTTCCAGTGGGTTGAAGGGTTTGGTGCCCCGCTCAAAATTCGTGGAGAGCCCCTGGATGTTGACGAAATCAGAGGCGAAGGGCGCATAATGGTACGGAAAATACCAGTTCCACGAGGCGCAGCCCTGGTAGTAGTACTTCAGCACCCAGCACAGGCCCCTTACGTACTGTAGCGCCACAGCGTAGCGGAACTGCTGGTTGCCAGGCGCTACATCGAACTTGGACTCGTAGTAGCGGTCCTTAAACCCATCCTCCCACAGCCTAACCTCGTCGTTGACCTCCTCCTCTTCGTCGTCATCGTCATCCTGTAATTGAGCCTGGTCACTCGACCTCTTGCCTAGGCGAAGAGCTGCGGCTGCGTCCTTGTAGTTAGAAATGTTCGATTTCGGGTTGTTTTGCCCCACGGCGCTGGCGCCAAACACTGATTGGTCCAGTGCCTTGTGGTCCTGGTTCCTCTCCTGCCGACGGCGCATCTTATCCCTGGCTTTGAACTGCTGCTCGCGCCGTTGTCGGTTCTTGAATATCTGGTCCTCGGCATTGCCCAAATCCGTCATGATTAGCTGCACCCTATCCAGATTAACGTCGCCTGAGTCGGTAAGATATCCCTTCGTCTTGTAGACGCACTTCTTGTACAGCTCAACCAGTCGATCGACGGCGCCCTCGCGAATCTCCAAGCTCGGCAAGTGGGGCAGAAAGTCGTTGCCCACAAAGAAGCACATGAATACCCAATCGTCGAGGGCACGTTCAAAGCTGTACTCGAAGGGAAGGTTCGGCATCTCGAGCGTCTGCTTTAGGTACTCCCGCAGAACGCTCAACCGCACGAATATGAACTTCACCTCAGCACCAATGGGAACATCGGGCTTGAAGTTGGCGCCCGTTGGCGCCGTGGCCCCAAGGCCCACGCACTTATCCATCTCGTGACCAAATTGGTTGCAGATGTCACAGGGACGCGGCTTGTTGGGCAGGAACTCCTCGCGAATGATGGTGAAGTTCGGCTCGTGTGTGGCCAGCCCGAGCATAATAAGATCGGCATCGGCCCCGCATAGTACATGCTGGGTGTTGGGGTCGTGGTCCGGTTGAGCGCGTTGCTTGCGGATATAGTCCATGATCTTGTGCTCTCCCTCACCCGGTACATTGGCGTCCGAGAGGATCACCTTGATACCCTTCCAGGCTGGGTTGTTGTTTAGCCGATCGTGGACATAGTAGTGCAGGCACTTGCTGAGCCGGTCCATGAAGGGTGTGCCAGGCGTGATGCAGTTGGAGTCGAAGTGCTCGCCCTTCTCCTTCTCGGGCGGCAACTTGCAGCCGCGACTGAGCAGCTCCTCCCTGATCCGCTCGATTTCCAGGCGCTTCTCTGTTGTCTCCTTGGCAGCCCGGAAGCGACGGGACCGCTGCTGGTTCATCTTGGCGCGCGGCGCGACCCCATCAATAGCCATGTAGAGCAGTTTTCTTGGCCGCACTATACCAAACAATCGGTCGATGCAGTCGAAAATAGCCACCATCATCTCGTCCTCGTTCTTCGGTGCCGGCTTGTCCTCCGGATGCGTGCACGGGTGAATTATGCCGTTCATGTCCAGGTAGAGATTGTCAAACTCTATTCCGTTTGGATTCGGCAACGTAGCGTCCTCGTAGGTGTTAACGCCGGTGTCCGGGTCCACCTGCTTGTTTTCGTTGCACTCTATAATCACGCTCGGATACTTCCGGCTCAGCCAGCGAAAGAATGCTGGAACTCCCATATTAGCGGTTGAAAACTCCCAATTACTTCTTTTTACTAGCACTTATTTCGGTTTTTCTTCACACAATGCTGCATGCTCCAAGGGCGAGTGGGCAACGCTGCGTCCTGGCGCTGCCAGATGTAAAAGGCACGAGTACAAAAATAAAAATATGAACTGTATAAATTGCGAAATAACTAATTATGAATCAGAGATGGTGTGATTAAATACAACATAATACCCAAAGTATACGAAAATAAATATAAAAGTTATTTTTACTTAATTTTTATGTATTTTTTAATCACCATAATTCCGAATAAAAGGTTATCGTCAAACTTTACGAAGATGTGCAGTCTGGCAGCATTGAGCCCTTACGTATCGTAGGGAGGGCTGCCATATCTCCAAATGCAACTCATGTGGTTGGTTTCGAACGGCAGTTTTTATTATTTGCTATGGCCAAAATCCTACAGAAATACATAAAATTCTCCAGCAAGGAGCTGGAAAAGTACGCATCCAACCCGGAATCTTGCGTGCGATGCATCAACACAGACATGCACCTGGCAATGGGGCCGTACGGCATGGCCAGCTTCAAGCACGCGCTCCATGAGCTCCTCGTCCGCACCAAAGTAGGAATCTATAACTCCGGCCTCGATGGCATAGTGCTCGGCATCAAGAACATAAAGATGCTAGGTCACACGGCGGCACTGCGAGCCGACGATCCTACCATGCACCTAATCATCAATGCGGACTTCTACGTATTCCGTCCGGTGACCGGGGCCATTCTGGACGGAGTGGTGCGCCACATATCCAAGCACCAAGTCAGTGCCGTCATCTACCGAGTGTTTAATACCACCATCCGCTTTACCAACAAGAATCACAGCCGCGAGAGCATGCAAATGGATCAGGAGATCAAGTTTCGGATCAAGAACTTCGACATTAGCAATGCCATGCCGTATATAGAGGGAGAGCTGCTGTTGGAGAACGGCGCGGAGCCACAGGTGAGATAGCCATGGGAATTAACTTCGATTTCGCTTGCTATTTATATGTAAATGTCTTTTTCAGAACAAATCTATTAAGTTTGGCAGCCCTGAACCTGAGGAAAGTGTGCCAGAAGTCAAGGAGGAGGATCCCGACGAAATGTTGGATGCTCTTTTAAATTCATTAAAGGAGGAACCAGATGTGGTGGACACGCCGAAAAAGAAACCTTCGTTAAAGCGTAGTAAGGCGGCTGAAAACGGTGAGGCGACGACTAAAGCGAAAAAAGTGAAAAAAGAAATAAAAAGTGAACCTTTATAGCCATAAAATCCCTCTTGTTTTAAACA
>JAEIIM010018789.1:0-21036 GCA_018874515.1 Drosophila greeni | reverse complement strand
TTGCATATTTTCCCTTTTTCCACAGAGTATGCTAATTTATTTATTATTAACTGACTATAAAAATTTATGAAAATTTATTTTAACACTCTGCATGCATCCTGCATGTCCGAGTCCTAAGAGGCGTCCATTATTCGTTAGCTCATCCGGCGTTTATTTATTCAACCATTTATATTTGTGTTGCGTGCCTGCACTTTATGGCCGCGCAGACACTCACCAAGGCACACGGGCTGCAGTAAATTAAGTCGTTAATATCTTGTTTATCATGGCCTCCACTTCAGCTGCTGCCGCTGCCTCTGCTGGTCGGCGGTGGCCATAGGATTGGCCATTGCCCCAGTGGTGGCCATATGTTGACCCAGGTCGCTCACACAGACGTGACTATGCGCCAGTTAATTACATGATTTATACGCATAAATATATGCATTGAGCTTGATTTATGAAATTAATTAAAAACGGATTTACCGGCCACGTACAGTGCGGCGTAAAAATTTTGTTGCATAACCAATAGGTGCTGGCAGACCCTGGCCGGGCTCAGACGAGACACACACACACTCACGTATTGGCACTATGTGCTAATCACTTTATCACTTGCAACAAATTCAACCAACGCGCACACGCACTCACATAAAGATAATTTAATTTTATTGAGCCAGGCACGAACGGTTAGCAGGGAAATAAATTGAACAGTCGGGGGCGCAACAGTAGGAGTGGAATTAAAATTTTATATATATTAAAATGATGCCAGATCCTGCTGAATGGGTAGGTGCGTCTTTGTTAAGTTAAGGAAAATACAAACTTTAGCTTATGTTTTAGGAAGCTAATCTTTAACTACAATCTCTAAATAAATAAAAAATTATTTCTTCAGTCTGAAAATAAATTCCTTTTATTTTTCTTTATTATTATTAAAGCTGGCTTCGTCGTCTCTTGAAACTTTTATAAATAATCCGAAAGAGAGCCATTCAATTTTATATGTTCCTGATCTTCTATCACTGTCTTTGCGTTACGCATCTTATTTAATTATATTTTCAGTACCTTGTCCTTTTTTTAGAAACAAAATTTATAAATCCTTTAAATCACCTTTTGATTTTGCAAGGATAAAACAGTGCTATATCTCAACCACAACTGTGAACTGCCTGCATGAATGGCCCACGGCTCCTGGCCCGCCCCCCTGGTTGCCGCCCCCGCCCAACTACTAACTCATTATAACTGTTTTATTAGCAGTTTGCGCGGGAAACTCTAGCCGGAGCCGTCTACGTTCGCCGTTCGCAGTTCGCTCCGCCTGTTTCATTTACACTCGCTGCCTGAATTACTTTATTAGTCTAATTAAATGCGCCACTTGTACGCAAAATGGCACGCGGCAGCGAGAGCCGAGCAAACAATTAATGAAATTAGCAAAAGTGTTTTTTGCACACCGGAGAGAGATTTCTTTGCCGCCCAAACCCCCTCTCAGTACGCTAATTAGATTAATTAATTGCCCCCCCTTAAAGTCCGGGGTTCGATCGGTGGGGCCATAATCCTTGCCAGCTGCGCTGCCAGTTTAAGTTCGCAGAGCACATGGCCAGGAGCAGCACCTGCGACAGGATCAGGACACAAAACACAACCACATCCGGTGCGACGACATCGGCGATTATGGCTGTGAAACTAAAACTGAAACGGAATCGGGACCATCGCAACCGAGGGCAGATGGGGCCCGGAAAATATATATAGCCGCGGGATTATGTCTGCACTGTGGAATGGCAAAGTGTCAGGCTGGCATATTTACTGCAGTCCCGCTGGCTAAACGTAAGCCAGACACTGGCACCGCCACGTAAGTCCCTTTATTCTTCGCTGGCAGCCGTTGCTTTTTAATATTTACACATGTGCGGGCGAGTTCCTATATTTATTGTGTTTGTGTGGGTCCCTCTCTGAGGAATTGTTTGCTAAAGTTAGTTGAAAACAAGTGGTACTACTGTAGTCTTGTTTAAAATCTAGTTTCATAATTATAGAGTAATTTGTAGTTTATTTAATTGGTTCCTATAATAACAAAAATTATTTAGGTATTAGCCTATAAATATTATTAGGAATTAACTTAAAGATACAATTTAAGGAACTAATGGTCTGCATTTGCCCAAAGAAACAAAATGTAGAATATTTACGTTTTCTCTCTCTCTCTGTAAATTTTTAAAGATTACTCCAAATTCATCTCTCAACTATTCCAAATCTCCTCAAAGTCTGCACAATTGTTTCTAAACAACCCCTCTTTGATCCTTTTTGACTTTATCAAGACCACATCCTGTTCTCAAACTCTGTTTTGGCATTAACAATCAAGTCAGGTAACTTCATTTGAACATAAATTCGCACTTATAAGGCAAAGTACAAAAAGTTTGGTAAGCCCAACACTATCCGCAATCGAGGCACACACACCCACACTTTCCCCAGAATGAAATATTTTTGAGAAAACAATTTTACAGCAAACAGCTCCATGGCACTGCAGCCAGTGGAAAACTCGACAATGCTCCCAACTATGTAACTTGGTTAATCCTATTGATTTTGATTTGCATACAAATTAGAATCTGCACAGCCGCAGAGCGGTGAGGAGCGAGGGAGAGAGAGCTCTCCAGGCAGTTGGTTAGCAATCTGCCAAAGGATTTCCTACTAAAAACTGTGCCAGGATGTCGACAGCAGGAGGAGTCGAGCAGGTAAGGCAAGGCAAGTGCTGGCAAAAAAGTGTTTAACATGTGTACAGCCATATCCAGCAGGGAGCTAAGCTCCTTATGCTCCCAGCATTAAATTTCAATTTAAGCTGGACGCTTCGGAATCGAGGGAGGACTCCAGCCTGGGTGCTTTGGTCCTTGGGAAGCGACGAAGTGCGAATGCTTTGTGAAACAATTAGCATCTTGCTTAATTGTTGGCAGAGCTGAGCAGTGATGGGGAACAGGAAGCGGGGCCAGGCGTTCGGGGACTCATGTGGGATTGAATTTTAAAACATTTTAATGGGACATAAACCGAGCTTAAGGAGGTGGCAGCCACTCGCACATGTATTTGCTCTTGCCACCCAGAAACTCCAATGCTTAGGGATGGAAAATGAGAGCACCAAAGTATGCCACAATTTTTAGGGAAGTTAAGCAAGCATTTACAATATTTATTTTATATGATTTTTAGGTACAAAAAAATACACTTAAGGTACTTAAATTAATATATAAAATTAATAGAGAGTTGTCTTCAGGCATATATTTTTTTAGGTTGGAGTTTGGCCAAGTTACGAGTACCTAGCTCTGTAACTTCCATCCCTCACAATTGTCGGGGGAACCCAGAAGTACGAAAATAATATTTAATGCGGTGCAAATACATTTTGAGATGCTTGTTTTGCGTGAGCTTTTTAATTTCCCTTAATTTTTCATTAAGGCCCAACATCTGCATGAGCAAACAGCGGCGCATGTGGCATATGTGGGCGTGGGTGCAGCGCGGCAGCAAGGAATTTCAATTAAGATTAATTCGCGCATGTATTGCCGGCTCTGGCACCTTGAGCCCGGCTGCTGGATGGCTGCCAGGTGGCAGGTGGCAAGGCAGAGGGATCAGGATATGGGCAGGGGCTGCCCGCTTTTTGGCACCTCCCGCAGCCATCAGTCGCGGTTGCTTTTACCACTCGGCTGCACTTTGGGTCACGCCTGAGCGCCGATGCGTTATGAAGTGAGGTGGAGGCAGGGAGGCAGACGGAGGCTGTTCCCTTCCAGGACCAGCACCAGCACCAGCACCAAATTGTGCCACTTAAGGGGAAGCAGCAGAAGCAAAAAGCCAAAGTGAAAACAGCAAGCCAAGCCAGGCGAAGAACAACAGCAACAAATTAAAATAAACTTTAATCAGGGTGGATAAACAAAAGTGAGAAAAAGCGGCGAGTGGCAAAGTAAATGCCGGCAGCAGCGCACTAAGTGCTCCATTTCATCATCGTCAGGAGTCCAGGATTGCGGATCCCTCGACTTGTCATCGCTGCAGCTGCTGCTGCTGCTGCTGCAGCGCCATTGATAACTCGAGTGC
Source organism: Drosophila greeni (assembly GCA_018874515.1). Taxonomy (NCBI): domain Eukaryota; kingdom Metazoa; phylum Arthropoda; class Insecta; order Diptera; family Drosophilidae; genus Drosophila; species Drosophila greeni. The sequence continues at coordinate 17,025 of JAEIIM010018789.1, read as the reverse complement.
TCGACGGGCAGTAAATATTTTTATTCAAGTTAATAACGTTGCTCTAGTTGGCAGCTTTGGTTTGCCGTTTCCGCAGGCTCCTCGTGCCTCCTGCCTCCTTCCCTTTTTTGCTTATGCAGCCGGTCCTGTTTACGGGCCAAGTCCTTGCCGCCGTCTATTTACCAGCACTGCAGCTGTTTACTGAGGTTTCCATCATCCGTTCCCTATCTGCGCTGCTCTGTTTGTTCATTAGCCGCTCGGCAGCAGCGGCAACAGCAACAGCAACAGCAACACCATGGCAGGCAGGCAGCAACATCAGCAGCAGCTATAGCAACAGAAACAGCAAAAGGAGTGCCGGCTACATTTTTACTCGTCGCTTGTTTTATGCGGTTTCAAATAAATTGCCAGCGAGCATCATTTCCGCTTCCTTTGCCGCCTCCCAGCCCCATTCCAGCCCCATGATTAAGCAGCAACATTTTTGCTCACTCATCAGTGAGCTCTATGCGCACTCGGAAAAAATATAAAACAGGTTTATGAAAGCTTGAAGAAGCTGAGAAAAATTTAAAAAAATTACTAAGGCCTAAAGGAAGTGTGAAAAATAATATAGTTACGAAAAAATATAGAAAATTCTGTATCTAAAATTATATTCATATAAATAGATATCTGGAACATGTGCAGATAACTTCTAAAATGTATATAATTTTTATTCCCAGTGCACTTTGACTGCGCCATTGCTCTTTGGTGTGTCGGACATCCTGGTTACCTCACATGCCCGGCATACCCCCTCTGGTCCTGCGCATTCCTGCAGGATCCACGGCTCAGCCCTTCACTTTTGAGCAGTAGTTACTATTTATGGGCAACACTTTGCCGGCTACACGGGGTAACGACTGTGACTCAAGCCGGCACTGGAAAGGCAATTAAATGATTATTTGTGCTTTTACTTCTTCGCCGTGATTTAATGACGTTGTGGAAATATGTTTGCTGTCCGCCATGAATCCCCTTAAACCACCAGGGGTACGGGGCCGAGGAATGTAATGAACAAAAAACAATTAGGCGGAGAGATTCTGCCGGTCTAGAACCGCAATTAATATTCATTTGAATGGGTTTTTATGCGTTCTCCTTGAATGCCTTCGCACCTTCATATATCATAATTAGCCGAGGGTCCAGCGGCATATGGCGGAAAAGTCTACGAATGGGAGTATGGAGCAGACCCCGTAAAAGTGCCTTTTAAAATTTGCATACAATTTGGCGCTGGGCATTCGAATACCTTTTTCCTTCTTCCGCCTGAACAATTGCCTTATCTGCGTGCTTGGAGAGTTCTTTGCATAAAATTCTACTTTGTGATTTGGGTTAGGTTGGGCCGGGCCCAAGGAAGGGCTCACAGAGCTTGATTAATGTCTCGTCGGCAGGATTGGCAGTGAGCCTAACAAGGCATAAATTGCTGACTGCCGAGTTCGAGTGCAGTTCCTTGTCGGCTCGCCTCTATTGACACATGCTCGAGCTGACAATTATTTAATTGAAAATACACAAGCCAGGGGGAGGGCAGGAAACTATAGGACTATATAGAGAAGTAGAGGGGGTAGAGGGGGAAGTACGCTCCAAATTAGTTTGACAAACTCTGATATTCGATGATGTGACTGAATGAAAACTGGAGATGACTTTTCGACAACAAAAGGCCAAACTAAGGGGAATTTCATTCATTTTCATTGATAATGGAAATTAATGTCGCCTACCAGGAGAGTGTGTGTGTGGATTGCATAATACTCCTGTTCGGGCATGAGTAAATAAACACAGGCTCGACGGCCAAACAAAGCCAAAGTAATTTGCACTTGCCGTCCGCAAGTCCTCGTCCTCGTCCTCCTCGTCCTTGTCCTCGTCCTGGTCCTCATCCTCATCCTCGTCCCTTAATCCCGAGTCCCTCTCCGTGTGTATGTGCGTATTTCCAGGTGTTCCCTGCGCCTCGCCGTCTCTGCTACTTTGCATAATTATTATTATGATTGCCCAAGTTTTGGCAATTTGGTCATGCACAAATGCAATTTCGTTGAAACTCGAGACGAAATGTTCAACCGCATTTGACTTCAATCAATTTGCATAGCAAATAAGTGATTTTATAACTAATGGGAGACTGTTAAGCGATATTTAACAGCATCGGGTACTGCGGAATATTTCCACAAAATGCCTGCTGTCCGCAATGCAGATATTATCTCAAATATTATCCATTTTATGCCAAGTTAAATACAGACAATTATGTAATTTAATTAAACATTTTGGATTACTGAGCTGGTTTTGTATTTACCCATATTTCCTAATGACGAGCCCAGGGTTTAATACCTCAAATTCAAATTCAATGGCTTGCAAAAGTTTCATAATTAAGGAAATAGTAAAGGAGGGAGAGAGTTTTTTGGGAGGTACAAATGGTACTTGGCAGATATAATCTTCAATACTGGGCTGCCGTTCATTTAATGTTAAGCTAAAGGCAAACAAAATGACTATTAATCAAACAAATCTCAGTTTGTTATGTCAATATATCCAAAGTATACAGGCCCCTAATGATTGCCAAGGCTTTAAACTTATGTGCAGGCAGCACAAGAACTTAAACTCGAACTAAATCGAGTTTAAATTCCATATTCACAGTAACCTCTTCTGAAATAAAAACAAAAACACCAGCAGCTTTATCTATTTATACATACTCTCAGCTATGCCTCAGCAGCCTGTAATCTTTATATTCCTCTCCAAATATGGATTGCGCCAAAGAACCCTCCTCGATGTCCAAAAAAAAGCTCTCAATGGGAAGAGAAAAACTTGGCTTTGCTGCCAAAACCTTGGAGATGGTTGGAATAGGCATGGGATGTCCCCCACCTGCTGGGTGCCGTACCCTAATGGCCGCAATGTGCGCGACCATTAGTGAAACATATGGCCGTTCGGAGCGAGACGGACCTTTCTTTGGCCCCAAAAACTTTTTCGCTTGCCTAAACGTAACTTAATTTTTTGGCTTTCCCAGCTGCGGGTTAAACCCAGCTTGTTACCTGACTCGATGCGGCTCCGCTCTATGGGGTAATTGGTCCCCGGAGTGCTGTAGCTACTTAGAGACATCGTGGACCTGGCCACTAGCTACGAACCCCTCCCTCGCTTCTGGCCTTGTCAACCGGCTAGGCATATTTATGGCACAGGAGTGGCGATAAAAAAAGAGAGCGCTAACCGTTTCAGCTTAGGACAGACTAAGCGATTCCTTTCTCTCTCTCTTTTTTTCGGTTGAAAATTAGCGACTGCACTAAATTTTTCCGAGGAAATTACACGCTAAAGTTTCATGTAGTCGGGTGGCGAGGGTGGCTACAAATTATTGCTACTCAGACAGGTCCTTAAAGTTTCAATGTTTGGCACTTAAAGAGGCAAGGGCAAGGGCGAGGACGAGGACGAGGACAGGGAGGAAGCTGAAGCAGAATCGGAAACCGAGACGACAGGGGGAAACCAAAACCAGAGATTCCCACTTAAGTGAAACTCTAAGATCGCTCAGGTGTGGCCGTGTGTGGGCCAACTCAATTTAACGCCCAGAAGGCAGCAAAGTAGCAGCACAAATAAAGACACACAGCATTCCAGGGATTGCTAGCTCATAAATAGTTAAGTAAGCGAAATGAAAGGCAAAACCCAGGGACTTGCTGCCAAAAAGGGACCACCTGGGCAGGAAATGGCACCGAGGACCCCTACCCAAAGGTGTATCCGAGGTTAACAAAAGGTTCAAGCGAATTTTATGCGTTTGTCAATAAAAACCCGAATACACACACAGGCACACACAAAGGGGCCAAGAAGGTCACCCCGAAAGGCGAAAGCAAATCGGGCTAAGTGTAGGCATATTGACCTTCGTCAGCGTCAGGCCAAGAAGACCAACCACCACCCACCTCAGGGTCTCAAGGCTCTTCAGGCTCCTCCTTTCGGCCATTTCCCAGCGGAGTCCGGCAGCCACAAGTCGAGAGCAAATAATGCTGAGCGGACCGAACCGAACCGGATCGGAGAGCCATTTGGCCATTTGGCCAGGGACGTGTGTGGGCACTCGCAGATATAGACCGTGATTTAGCGCGCGCTTCACGTGCGACGATTGCTTTGCAATTAGCGCCATTTCAGCAGTTTCCTCTGGTCGCTTGTCGTTAATTACCCGGCGCTCCTGCATTTGAAGGCTGTCCCGCCGCCGATGACCCGCCCATCGACGACAGCTTTGTGACCCATTTGCGGGAAGCCCTGGCAGAGAGCCCTGTGCCCAGATGGCTAAAAGAGGCCCTCATAAATTCGGCACAAGCCGGGCAACGGGGCGCATACGTAACGTCTAATCGTATGTAAGAAAGCTGGCTCCAATTAGTCGTGTCGCTTTCAAGTGCCCACCACCGCCCTCATCCATGTCCTCGTTTCTTTCGAGAGTACAGAGGGAGAAAAAATATACTGTTTTTAAGTCGTTTGCATTTTTTTGATGTATTTGAATAAGTTTTCTGCCCTTAAATGTTTGAGAAAATCTTATTTGTTTTACCAATTTCAAAGACTTGGCTTTAAGTTATGGCTCTATACTCAAGAAGAACCAGAATTTGTAAAGTCTGGTTATTTTTCTACATTTTTTCTCACTTCATATGGAAAACCTTGAGCCTAACGAGCTGCGAAGTGGGTGGAACCCCAACAATGGCTCCGAATGCTGATGCACAATGGCCCTGTGAAATGGCCGCGGGCTCTGCCACTTGGCAAGTGTCAACACGTGGGGCGAAAATAGGACACCACCATACAACAACAACACAAAAATATTATATATACATTCATATACATAAAGAATCTGCGACATTTTGAAACCGAGAACAAACGCAAATTATGGAAAACAAAAGGAAGTCGTTGCACACATAAACATTTGTTTACATTAAACACAAACAGAAATTATGGCGAGCCTTTTGGCAATAAATACGCAAATCTAAAACGCCGCAGGATCCTTTGTTTATCGCCTCCTGGCTGTGTGCGAGTGTGCGTGCAGGCGAGGCATTCGACGGGCTCAGCAGGAAAGGCAGCTAAGCTTTCAACAACTGCGAAACTTATTCGGGATTTAATATTAAATGTCAAAGCGGGCCACACGCTGATAGCAAAAGACACGCAATGCCCGATGAGTTATGTGAGTGATTCGCCACACATTCCACACCAAATGGGTTAATGCTAATGTTTTAATTGGAATGAAAGGGGAAACTATGTGCACTTGGGGAATTATGTTATCTAGAAGCTAAGGAGAAATTAATTCAGACATCAGGTACCTCATAAAAGTTAGAACGTTCCAGCTTGTGTTTTTGTTTTGTGTACAAAAAAGGCGTTGACTTGGCCTGCTATTTACGACAACTAAAGTCTGTCATGCAACAACTAGCGCCAGGCGATAGGTAATGACTTCATTTCTGCCCCGAGGACTCCGACTCCCCAACAGGAGCAACTACATCCCGATATCCCAGTGGCCGGGAAGAAATTGCATTGCGAAATGCACTCCCCGAATGGCATTCAACAGAAGTGTGAATTATAAACACGCAGACCTAGCCGCGGGGCGGGACTTTCCCTAATAAGCAGCCCGCATTTTGCGGCGAAGAAAAAACGTTGAAATTTCTAGCGATAATAATCGAGGGAAAACGAGCAAAAAAATATGCTAAAAAATTGTTCAATTAATATGAGCTCTCTTTGTTGGGGGCCAAAGGGAAAATACGGTCTGAGGCAGCATGTAAAACGTTACTAACGCGCATAATTTTCACACAAACATACTGGCACATGCACACAATGTTAATGCCATGTAATTAAGCGCATGCTAAAAAGTATGCAACAATAATGTCCTGGCCCCATGGCAGTCCTTTCAGGGGGGAGAGTTTTCACTGGATCCTGCTGGATCCCTCCATAAAGGGACGTGCTTACGCCACTGCAACGTAGTTAGTACCAGCGACCACCAACAACCAATCAATAATCAGGCTACGAGGCGTGGCACGTTACTTTAATTGGAGCCATGTCAAAAACAGGCAGGCAAAGTGTGGAAAAAATCAAATTTATTTTTGAAGCACTGTGCACAGAGTTTATATATAGTACAAGTGCTGTTGGCGGCCGATGGGCCCGATCAATCAATCCACTTCAATATTACGCATTCGTCGGATGTCGGTAGCTGCACGTGCCGCAAGGCGTAAGTAAGTAAGTCTGCAGAGGATCCCAACGAAATTGGGCACTTAGGGAAAGGATTTCAAGTGGGCGTTATTATTATTTCCAAGTTGAAATAAGAGAAAAGGTAAAACTTACAAAATGCAGAAGTATTCTTAAACAAAAAATATTATTCTGAACTAATTACTAAGCTCTAAGACAGTCTAATATCTAAATATTTAGTAAAAGTTACTAAACAATTTATTAAACTTCTTTTTAATGGCTTTCACCACGAGCTCAGGTTTCCTGTAATTTATTTAACTTATATCTAAGACAATCTCCTTAATTCCACAGTGTATAATTTACGGTAGTTGCAAACTCATATGCGTGTGTGCTAACTTGTCCAGCTCTCGGTGGCGGCGACGTCGGTCCATTGTTTTCTGTCATTCTCTGGTAATTTATGCAAATACGCCCAGGGCTTGATACCAAACACAGGGCCACGCAGCCAAACACACTTGGCCAACGTGGGGACACACGCACACCCAAAGATGTAAACTATTTAGCAAACATTTGCATAAACACGGGTGTGTGGGTGTGCCTTGGCATAATGAAAAGCAGAGCAAATATTAGCTAACTAACAAAACTGAGCCGACGACGACGACCATGACGATGAAGACCTGCTGCGTACTTCTTCTGCAATTACAATAAAAACATGTTGAAAGAAATGCTTATAATTTTTATGACAGCCTGCGGTGCCGCGTACTCATCTCACGACTTTTGTTTATCAGGCTGCTCCTGTCAAGTCCAATAAATTTAATAACGCATGCATAAAACCCTTGGCGCACACACTCTCAAAAGAAAAATAAAAGCAGCAATGGGTTAAAGTACAAGTTAAATAGGGTGCAGCATGCGATGAGCGCGATGAGGGCGACGATGGCGCTGCCGAAACATAAACATTTTCCATTCAACTTAAAATTGTTTACAAAATAATGTGAAAATGGCTGGCAAGCATGTGTTGCCTGTCGCGACCCCGCACATCCGCTGCCCCTGCGAGAGTGCGTATGTGTGTTTATGTCAAAACGGCGATAAATGTTGCTAAGCAGGAGCAACAGCAGCATCAACAACAACATCGGGTCGTTGTGCCTGGAAAGCAGGGGAATTTTGTGCCAAAGCAACACTGGGGGAAATGGGATATGATTTATATGAAAATTAAATCAAATCACAATTAATTAAAAATGGTATTTAAAATGTCTCTGAAAATATTTCTGAGATAAACCGAAGAATTTTCCATTATTGAAAGCATTTGATGCTTTAGAATATAATTTTCTCCCAGTGAAGATTATGTGCTAGATGTTGGTCCTGTACCCTGGGTCCTGTTGCCTGCCTCCACAAGTTCAATGCTTTTTAAATACCAAAAAAAGCAAAAAACAATCAGGGGCTAAGCGGCCTTTGCATTATACAACATTACGCATACGCCACGTTGGCTTACTGCACAAAATGGCAGCCGGCGAACAAAACGGGCAGGCAGGCCGATGGGGCTACTGCCGCCGCCTGCTCGCTCTGGGAGTTTTATGGCCTGTTAAGGGCAACATTTTTATACATTTCACGCGCTCACATAAATAACGATTATGCTGCAGCCAACGGAGCCGAAGGTTTATGACTCTCGCCCCAAGAAGATTGGCTTTGGCTGCCCTCGAACCGCTTAAATGGCTTCATTTTGCCGGAAAAAATGTCAATTGACAGCTGCTGAAATAGACGAGTCTAATTTATGTGCGCGGGAGCTAGAAACGGAGCGAAAATGGAAAAGTTTCCGCTGCCACCAGCAGCAGCAGCAGGTCGTAAGCGAATGTGTGTGTGTGTGGAAAGTTTCCGGTAAATTAATCCAAAGTGTTGTGGTCCACAGCGAAGTCAGTGGCAAAGTTTTGCTTGAATTGCTCTAAATTCGAAGACAAAACAGTCCCGGCAACAGAAGCCCCCCAAATTGTCGCTGGCAGCTGTGGTCGTGTTGATGTTGCTGCCGTTGCTGCAATTCTCGGTGCTCGGTGCTGCAGGAGCAACATGGAGGCGGCTTCGTCAGCGGAAATGCAGACACGCACCCGAGGACGTTGAGCTGCAAATGTGTTGCCGTTGCTGGTGTAATCAACACCCATAGTCGCACACACGCACGCTGATGGTTGGCCCCGGCGAAACCTCAAAGTTGCAATATAGTGAAAAGTCAATTGTGTTTTGATGTCGGCAGCAGCAGCAACAGCAGCAGTGGCACTAGCAACACCACCAAGTAAGACAAGCAACGTGGCAACCAACATTGGCAAGAGCAGAAGAAGCCACAACCCATTTGGCAGGGCAAGTTCTGCCATACGTATAATGAAGCAATATTCAATTATTTATCAAAATAATGGTTTCGTGCCGAGAGTGCCTTGACACGCGAGCAGCTCGAGCTGGAGCTGGGCCTCTCCTCCTCCTGCACATTATGTTATACAATCAAAATGCAAATAAGCGTATAATAACGCACATATAATATTTGAATTTAGTTTGCAGGCAATGCATTATATTATATTTTATGGCCAGCTGCGACGCAAATTGCGCAAAATCAAATCAGGGCTCGTTCCGTTCCGGTGTTATTACAGGACAAATGTTTATAATTAGCATCGATTAAGGTGTCAATAATTCGCCTCATGAAATATTCGAGTTTCGCAAACAAGCCAGCGACCAAATTAGTTAGTTATGTGTTTCACAGCTGAATGGCCGGCAAATTGAAATTTAATTACATCAAATCAATTTCGCAATGGAAATTAGCAGTTGAATGCGGACACATAATCCGCATGCGAGGCCAACTAATGAATCAGGCAATTGAGTTTCACAGCATTCGATTTAATTAAGTATGCAGGCGGCTAGCCCGCTTCCAGGGCTTCGTCTTTTTGGACCGTGTGGCACACAAGGTGCCCCGGCAGGTGTCGTGTCAACACCTTGTCAAACTTTCCCTTCGAGTGCGCCAATTGCTAGCAGGTGGCGACAAGGACTTGGGCAACTTACTTCTATTTCAATGCATGTCAACCGGAGTGTCAGTCGACCTTTTTTCGACTTGGTTTTTCGGTGCCACGGTGCGCATAAATGGAAAACGTGCTGAACTCGAGTTGCAGAGTTAACTGTTTCACTTTACCTTTATGTAGTAGTTCTTCATGATTTTTTCGAGTCAACTCTCCTCTGTGCAAATCATGATTGACATGCGAATTGCTGGCAAAGTAAGGAAACTGAGTTCCCTGCAACAGACTTTTTGTTTGCATTCCGTTGCCTCTCTCATTACTTTCTCGGAAAAGGAAAAGTAACTTGACTTTAATTAAGCCAACAGCAGAGTGAAAAGAAGTTGATAAAAGTTTGCCCAATTGATTTTGCCAAGTGCCGTCGTTCCCGTAATGTTATAAACACAATTTTCGGATGAGTCTGACAAGAGTTGTGAATCATTAAACATTTTCGAGGGCTTAGTTTTTCAACTGATACAAGTAATTTGAGTTGGCCATTCATAACGAATTTTCCACTGCTTTACATGGAATTCAATTAAGAACTTTTCGGGGAAAGCTCTACCCTGAGGCCAGAGATTGGTTTGTTCCCAGAAAGGATTTCTATTCATAACACATAAACTTTCTCAAAGGTTATTGGCTTTTGGGCCAAGGCCTTCACAAAATGAATAATTTAATAACAAACTTGACAGCCTTGGTCACGGAAATTTCGCTTCACAGATTTATTGTGTAATTTTACGATGACAAATTAAAAGAACACTCTGCAAGTCAGCTCTATTTCCCGCTGGGATTGCGTTATTAAATAACGTGGCTGGGGAGTTCAGAGTTCATTTCTTGTTCGGAGCCATGGGTCGTTATCTCCCGAGTGGAACTCTGCCACCGAATCGATTCCACTTCAATGGAGAACTCCGAAGGAGGACTTGGCTTGTCATTTTTGCATTCGCAGAGCGAAGTTTGAATTATTGGCAGCATAAAAACGGCGACAGCCAAGTGCGTGACGTTCACTGCTGCCCCGTATCTCGCTCTCTCTTCCCTTTGGTGCCTTTCCGAGCGAATTGCCGTCCATTCAATCAGCATTTCAAGGATTTGAAGTGACAATCATAATGCAGTCGTTGCATGGGGAATTTGCTTTGTATCTGACGGATGCGGCGAGTGCGACAGCGCTCAAAAGTAGGCAACATAAAGTGGAGGCGGCACGGAGCGCCCTTAGAGCGCCTGAGATTTCCGCTCTGTGACAGGTAATTGACTTACAACACTTGGCTCGACACACTTGACGGAAGCGCAGGCCCAGAAGTCCCTACCAGCACCCCCTGTCGACTCCTGCTGGCACATGCCACAGAAAAGGAGAGAATAGATGAGAATTCACGCAAGAGTTAAAGCCAACGAGGAATTCTAAATGCCTCTGGATGGGAATTATAAAGTATACTAGAAGATATTCCAACCCCTAAGCGCTTCCTGCTGCTCCCCAATCTGCATCCCGACTGACTGACCCCGCCGGCGCTCTGTTGCTCCTCGCTTCAACAGGCGAAAGTTTATGGCCAAAAGCCACAACCCCGGCCACCCACAAAACACCCCCGAAAAAAGCACACACACACCGCCCGGAGTCTCCTTTGACATGCCACAGAAGTGACCTGAGAGCAGGAATTGCACGTAGCCGAAACTTGTTCGTAGCTCACTTTCTTTTTGTTCTCCGGGCGGCGGTTCTCCTTCTGCTCTTTGTGCATTTTTGTGCTAAGTTCTCTCTATTATTTGCTCCGACCACATTTTTCTAGTTTTTGCACGTTTCTACTTTATTACCGTCCCCATTCCCCTCCTGGCCATCGCCTTTATGGCCTCGTCGACACAAAAAATGGCTCCCACAGACCGAACAACAGCAACAGCAAGAGGCCGGCCGACAGACAAACTGCGGTCAAGATGGCCAAGATGCTGTGGGCCTGCAACTCGCAGCAGCGTCTTCACCAGCTCCTTTGTGCCGGCCAATTTCTAATTTCGAACATTTACAGCCATATAATGTAATGTTTGTTTCCCACCGCACGAAATGCCGATACTACGTAGATAACTTAACAACTTAATGGCAGGCCGCAAGTAAAGAAACTTTATATTTGGATTTGGATCGGGATTGGAATTTAGCTAGGACTCGGAAGAGGAGTAGGTTAGCAAACAAAGGAACTTGCAAAAACCGAAAAGTGAACATAAATCAATCGGGGGCAGCAGGATTACACAGAAAGAAATGAAAGCTATGGTAAGTTGTAGATACTTAATTAGTTATGCTGACTTCCTGCTAAATTTCCTTATTTTACAATGATTTTTGGTTAAATTCTTCAATACAATAATCTATTTAACTGACCTCACTTTATTTAATTTCACATTTCTTTAAAATTCTGCCCTGAAATGACAACATTTCTAAAGGATTTACTCTTCCTGTGTTCCCATTTTCAGGAGCATCTTGGCATTGTGAGTGTAGAGGAAAGGACATGCCTCCACAAAAGCCAGGCCAGAGAATCAGAGCGATTACTTATGTCAGCACAAAAACACAAAGCAGGACAATGGATCCAGTGCAAGTGGCCCAGGGAGGCGAGCACAAGTGGGAGTGCCATTAGCAGCCTCCTCCGCCTACTGGCAAGAGGTCAACACAAGGACTCCCTCCTTGCAGTGCAAGGCACCTCCAGCCACCAGGATGCAGCTGCACTGGCTCAACAAAAGCCGTGTGGGATGCAAAAGCATTTCGAGGTAAACATGTTGGCAAAGTGTTACAAGTGTTGCCAATCCCTTTGGCTGCTTGGCCTGCGGTTGGCCCCAAGCCGACGGAGCCCGAGTTTGGCCAAGTGTAAGTCCCCGGCTTAGACGGGGGGCCAAAGTTGGCTGACGATCGGAAAAGTAGTTTGCATGACGCAGTGTCGGGATTATAAACAGCTTGACTTTTGCCCCTGGAAATGAGCAAATCAAGAGCCCGCACAACACAATGTGGGGTCAACCGGGGGCGGCGGACGGACGGGCCATTGCATATTTATAGTGAAAACAACTTTCTGGTGTCGTGATTTATGAACGTTTCAACTTTTCCACCTTATCAGCAAAAGTTTATCCCCCGTACCGGGAGCAGTCTGGGCATATGGCTGCGTAGGTGAGGACTTTTAATATGCACACAGACGCAGCCAAGGGCAAACTGCGGGCTGGCGGCGTCTAAACTTTGGCGCACAACAAAATTTCGCAAAGCATTTTATCACGTTACGCTTTCAACTGGCTATAAAAATGCATTCACATTCTGCTTGGCTGGCTCTGACATGCGCCATTTTGCCAGCACCTCCTTTCCAGACCCCAAAGGCAGGGGGTCTGTGAAATTATGCCCCTAAATCGGGCTACGTTGATGTTGATAGTGCCGTAGACGAGTTGATTGGGGCCGTGTTTACCCTACTCAAGCGCTGACAGCACCACGCCAAGTAAACCCTTTTGATTTCAGTTCGAAAATCGATTGCTAAATTTATAGGGCGACGGCGTCGGCCATTGTTATTTGCTTTATGGTGACTCTTTTATCGTGTTTACGGGAATTAACTCAGTTTATTATGGGTAATAGAGAAAGACTGAAGGGATTTTGTGTTATCTATTAGGCATATTATTATATTCTTAAGTGTGTTGTGAGGAAAAACCTTTTTACGACTTCATAGTTTCACATACACTTCATTGGTCATACATATTAACTTTAACAATTTCCCAGGCCTTTTTTCGTTGATATATGCAATTGATTTCCCTCTGAGTGGCGGCATTCAGGTAGAACAAATCATATTTAATTAAAAGCAGCTACCATTCATTGTTAATCGAACTCACTTAACGGGCAGCTCACAGAGTCGGTCAGCAGGCGAGGAGGAGAGAGATTCCTGGATTTAATTGATTTAAAACAGTGATCTGGAGCAGACACGACCATTGGTCATTGGTCATAAAAGTGAAAGCGCAAACACAATTATGTATAAATATTGAACAACAATAAATAAAATATCAAATTAACACCGACACGAGAGCCGAGAGGCGAGCGGCAGTGACAGGTGCAGTGGCAGTGGCAACGGGCTAACCTGGCCACAAATTGTTGTTAAACAAATGTTTTTCGGGTGCAAAAAGCGACGGCCGAAGCCAAATAAATTGCAATATTCATGACAATTGTAAACACATTCGCACACATTAAAAGGCAAATAGAGGAATACAATGTGAAAGTTTGCATTTCCTTTGTGTGCAAACAAATTATATTTTGTCAATTGAGAGCAAAAATGCGAGCTTGTGTGCATGGGATATTTCATTACAGAGTGATTGTAAATTCCACAGCTTCCCCTTGCGCTCAATTATGCGATAATTAAATATTCAGGCCCTCGGGGCGACTGCGGCAAAGGGTTCTTAAATATTTCAAAACTATTTGTGAGTCGTCGTGCGTTGTTAGAAACCTGAGAAGATAAACTCAATTTTTCATGTTGAACATGAGCTCTCCTCCATTGTGATTAATAACCCATTATTCGCAGTTGCCAATTGAATGGCTTTCATGGGGAATTGCCAAGACAACCAATAGTTGTTGACAACAGATATTTTAGTGGGGGCCGTGGCGTAAACAAGTCTCACCCCCTGGCAGGTGCTTTATTTACGCCCCACCGAAGCGGGCGACATAAATTGGCCTCTGCAAGGTGCAAATTGCCAACAATAAATTGTAATTAATGATTTATGGAGAGGCTGTCACTTTGGTTACCAGCGAACGCAGGACGTTTCAGGACTCTGAAATGACTCCCCTTAAATATGGAAGAGCCACAGCCCCACGGTATTTCTGCTGCAACTCCTCTAAGAATTATTATTGCGGCCAGGAGACAAATGTGCCTCGTGAAGCATAAATATTTCAATTAGGGTGTGCGTGATTTCTAGCCTGTCTAGGTCTAGATTGATGTGGCTCCTCGGGACCGATCCTTGCAGTTTCAATTTTAACTCCGGCAAACACAATTTCCATTAGCGAGCAGATTTATGTGCACACTTCGACCTCCTCCGTGCAGTTAAGGTGTATTATCAGCCAATTTCCCAAACGCAGCCAAGTACTTGCCGCTTATCCCGGCTCGCTCCCCGCCCGTAATGTGCTCGTTTCCATGCAGGAAAGCCAGAGACTTACCGCCGCCAACGGGTAACTTTTTCCCACTTGGCTCTGCATTGTTTTTCTTTTCCTCTGCGCTGTGGGTCTTATCGGAAAAGCTGTGCAGCAGCGTTAGCCAAATATCCAGGGAACCCGCAGCCAGAGTGTAAATATGTTGGCTGGCAAGCCTTTTGCATTTTAATTAAGGCGCCTGCCATGAGTGTTTGCTTATTTAATTGCACAATCGGAAAAACTTCCACGATAGCGGCGGCGATGATGATGATTTTTTGTGCCTCGGTGTTTGCCTTAACACGACAAGTTTAAATTATTAATTGAGGAGCTCTCTCCGGTCTCGCCAACAAGAAATTCAATTTCGTTAAGGCAAACACGGCAAGACGAGGAACCCGTACGATTTTTGGCTGCTCTGAGGGAGTGGAGTTTCCACGACGACGTCGGTGGAGGCAGCAAATTGCAGGCTGCATTTTATGTGTCCCGAAATTACAGCCTCCGATGGGCGGGTGAGTGTGTGTGTGTCTGCAAACATAAAAAATATATCAGAGATGTGCAGCAGGGGAAGGAGCGGAAGGAGGATCCTGCCACCAGCAACGAAGAGCGACAGCGCTGTCGTCCTCGTTGTCGCTGGCATCATTTTACGTCATTTATCACAATCATGACATGGCAGGACGACAGGCTGCAGGCCAGCAGCTTGAATTGGTCCCGACGCCGGAAGAGGACCGGATGCGGCAGTGGCCACCAGAAGCAGAGTAAAAGGAGCGGCGGAGGAGCAGACAGGACGAGCAACATCCAATAAGCAGGCAGTTCGTGGAATCGCGGATATATTTTAATACAATTTGGAACTTTTCCCCATTCCGTGTTTGGCCAGCAATCAGGGACTGCGAGAGATAATTAAGAACGTTCCTTTTTTACGAAGTAAATAAAATTCAGAGGTTACTTCGAATGTGCACAGGACGACCTGTCTTTAAGTAAATGTAGTGACTAAAGATATGTTTATTTTACAGAAAAAAAAAGACAAAATTGTGGAAGTAAACTTGGAGCTTCCTATATCACAAAATAAGCAACTAATAATGCATGCTTTTAACCGATAAAACCAAACGGAATACTATTAAATTTCCATTCCAAATTCTAAACTAGTCCAACACCGTTTCCAAAATTCCAAACGTTCAGCATTACGTTACTCATCCCATTACATTTACGTTCGCATCGTAATTAGACAGGAATCAGCAACGTAAAATATGCATATTTCGAACAGCAACATCAAACCTGGCGTATGCGTAATATACTCCCAACATGTTCATGTCATAATTGGGTTTGAATACTGGCATAACGTATTTTGATCATTAATTCAGGGGCCAGCTCCCCTTTCTATGCAGAAGGTAACGAGGCCATTAGCATTGTTCTCCTTCTCATACAATGAATATGCTATTAATATCCTGATGCCTCAGCGGGGCTCCTTGGCCAGTAATTAATATGCAGATTGATGATGCACTTTCTGACTTCAGTGGGGAAATATTTTCTAATAATATTTATGCCAGTCGGTCCCCATATTTCCCCTTGGTGGCTTTAACGAACTGCAACCGAATGGAAGAGCTCTCCCTGGACATACAAAAATAAAACCGAAAACCGAAGAGCACTACCGCAAATAATACAACAAAATAAAATAAACAAGAACGTTACAAAAAAACTAAGCTAATGGATATGCAAACAACTGGCAAAAGGGACCGGACAGGACGCACAGTGCCTGCAAATAGCAACGAACCGTAATGCATCTAAATAAACGCAAACAGCAGGAGAAACACTGGCGCAGACCTACGGAAATGCGAAGAGGATTTCGGAGTGGGTTTAGTTTTCGGTTCGTTCGGTTGCGTTGCATTGGGAGTGCCTTTGTTGCCGTCGTTGTCTTTGTGTTTTATGCATATGCGCAATTTTTAATATTTATATTTCATTCTATTCTAAAATTGCAACACGCACACACACACGGAGGGAACTTGGCAGTAACAACAATAACCGGAATAACAATGGCTGAAATGGCAGTAGCAGGAGCTGGAGCAGGAGCAGGCTCTATAATTGCTGGTTATACAACCACAAATGTTGCCACGTGTGTGAGTACATACATGACACCAATTTATATTACTGTAGTCCAGTGACCCGGGCTCCTCCTCCATTATCCTGCTGCAGCAGCACGGGGATATTAATAACAAACGAATGCTGTTGATGTTCCCCTGCGGTCGGGGAGGGACAGGGCCAGGGACCATTACTATTTGCTGTTAGCCCCGTTGTTGCATTTATTCAAATTTATTGTTGCACGTTGTTGTACCATGCCAGCATGCCAGCATGCCATTTGTGTCATATTTACAAGGCGCTCAGCCACAAGGGGGGCGTGTCCCAGCACATTTTGTTGCAACATTAGAATAATCTGCGAAGGAAGTGCCGTCGAAGGCGAAATTACACGAATTGCCTGCCAGAATTGTACGGATTCCCAGCGTTGAAATATGCGCAGTGCAACGCCTGCAATAATTGCTTCGGCCTCCTTGTCCCGCTCCTGGTTCTGGTTCTGGTCCTCCTCCGGCAACGCAGAAAGATTCAGTTAGCCTGACAGTTTAATGAAAAAACTTTCGCCATTACTTAAAGTGTCCTAAATGCAAATGATGACGACTTGCATATTAATTTGGATTTTATCTGACCAAGACCAGGCCATAAATCTTCATTGCGAATTTTTAGTTCGCTGCGGTCTTTCAAAGAAACCCACTTGTTGCTGTTTTTTAAAGTTTTAAAAATGGATACTTGGAAAAATAG
>JAEIIM010018626.1:0-10181 GCA_018874515.1 Drosophila greeni | reverse complement strand
CGATATTTATCATAATGCATTTTTTTATATTTTTATTTACACAATTCAACTCAAGGGACTTATGTTTAAACACCAAATTTAAGCTCCTTTTTGTCATAAACAGAGTCCAGGGTATCCCGTAGACGACGCACACAACAATAGCCATCTCTCCAGCTTTCTACTTTACTTTGGGAGTGGTTCTGTAAATTTAATTTTAAGCAAACTTCTGAGGAATGCAATGCACAGAAATCTCTCAGCTGCAACGAATGTACCAGGAAAAGTTTAGCTCGCACAATGGGGGCGTGACCTGCGAAGCACTTAGCGAAGTGCTTATTGAATTTACCACCTGGACAAAGAGAGGGCCAGAGAGTTGCCCTCTGCCCCCCCCCAATAAGCAGCTACTATACACATTGTATTATCCGCCGGTGGCTGAGAGCTGAAACGAGTTTATCGCCAGGCTTATCACACGGCTCTGACTGCGAGAGCTAGCACTTTGCATAATTTGTAACCCCGGGCAACTTTTGACTGTGCCCCGGCTTCTTCTTCTCCTTTGGGAATGTCTTCATCGTAGTTTAGTTTATAATGTCCATAGACTATTTTGCTTTTATCAGTTTCCCGCAATTTATCTGAAAATCTAAGCGACAAAGAAAAAAACTTTCTGCGTTGAATTCGCTCTCGTTTTTGTGCTATATTTTTTTGTTTTTTTCTATTTTACTCAACCAACTTGTTGTGGGTGAACTAAAAAAAAAGGGATGCGATCTGGAACTCCAGGGCTTTTGCTGGCTTTTGCTGGGTGTGTCGCTCCTTGGAGAGCGTCATTGCCGTCGCACACGCTAGAGAATTGTGTTTTAGGGGCGTGTCGGCCAAGTTAGTGCTGTGCTCTTGGCCTGGGCTCTAGTTTGTTTATTGCCCTGCCCGCAGTTTTGCTCTACTTTCGCTGCTCTTGTGTGCTGATAAAAATCTACTAAACTCGGCGCCGCGTAATTGAAAGGCACACTGGATAGTAGTTGGGAGATGCAGGCAAGTTTTGGTGGTTTTTTGGTTGTTCAAACAGGCACAATGTTGGATTGGAATGTCTGTAAATATGCTGATTGCAAGAGTATTTACTATGGTTTCATGGGTTTCTCAAAGAATGCTGTCTGTTGTAACCTTCTAAAGTAAACTCACCGAATTTGGTTGCAGAATATATTTGTGGCTGTCAACATAAAATTATGTTTTTCATCTTCCAAAGAAATAAATCATATTCATACGCTTTTTCATTTTAAATTTATAACATAAACACATTACCATAAAATGTCACATAAAGCAATGTTATTATTCCTGCGAAAGCTCTTGTCTACAGCCAACTAGAAAAAATTAATTACCAACTAAGTATAAACAGGGAATGGAGAGAGTCGTAAAAAGCCAGGCGTTCCCTGCTTTTTTATATCTCGTCGCCCCTCATACCAATCCGAATCAATCTTCATTTCGCTGTCACACGCTGCGTATACGTAATATTGTTGTTCTTCGTTCTCCCTGTCGCTTTTTTATGGAACACAAATCAAATTTATGCGCTGGTCAACGATTTTGATGGCCCCCCAGTCCACTAAGCCGCCACTTCAGGGTCCCTTCAGCCAGCGGGTACGTGTTTGGAAAACTGATGCCATTGCAGCTGCTGCTGTTGGTGTTATTATTATTGCAAGTACTATTCGTACGATATTTGTTGTTGGGGCAAACGTATAGATTTATGTATATACACGCGACCCCTGATGGATCCTATTCCCATTTCCGCAGCAGCCGATCCCGATGCACACGTTGGTCGAGGCAAATTGAAATTGAATTGCGAACTTTAAAAAGTTTATGGCCAAAACGAGGCGAGTGCCACAGACACAGCGCACTTAGCGGGCCAAAAGGGGCTGAGGAGTGGCTTAGAGGGGATCTAGTATATGTATTCCTCTTTGGCAGCAAAGTTGTCTTCCGTTCGCCGGCTCGTTGGCAAGTTTTGTGGCAACTGTTTTGCCCCCAGGACTCTGGCCTCAACTTGACTCTGGTTCCCTTTTTTTCCTAGTCCCTTCGCATTTTATTTTATCCTGTAGCCCGCACTTACATCCGTGTATATCTGTGTTTGTGTTTCTGTAACTGTAATCAGACTAGCACAAGGAGATAAACAAAAATACATTTTTATCGTTGACTGCACTCAATTATTTATTTATTTATTTTTCTCTTGTCCAGCACTATCCGGCCCTCCAATGTGGCAATGATTTTGATTTGATTTGTTTGCAAACTCATTTAGCTTAAAAAAGAACGCGTGATGGCTAGTAATATATATGGGCGGGTTAAGGCGAAGGATGGTCGAGGGTTAGCCTGCGGTTGAGGAACGCCAGTTGAGTGTTCCTAATGATATGTGGGTTATTAGGCGGACAGGCACTGACCAATGAAGCGATTAGGGAAAAACATTCGATCAAAAGACCTTCAGTATTTGAGTTATCTTAGTGTCGTGCCAATACAGGGTGGTCTTTTGTAAAGGAGTTAAAATTGTAGACCAGTTAAAAATATAAATTTAAAAATATAATTGGGAGTGTTACAAAGATCTCTATAACTATGATTCAAAAATCTCTTTAAAATTGTTTAGAACGATGCAAAAATTGTGTGTATATACAAACATAAAGCCAATGAGCGTTGGTATTGAAACCGAAAACATTTCATTGTTTAGTTTTAGCCACACATTTCTTTGAGTAATTTTCAACCCCTAGTTATTCGTTATCTCCTAGTTAATCCTTCTTTTTTCTGTCAGTAATCTGTCTTCTAAAAATCACCCTGTATTTTGAATACTGGCCAAAAGCTTGGATAGTAAATCATGCATGAACAGAAGCTGACCGACTCACTCGCATTTTCCCCCTTGCCAGCCTACTGAGCATATTGACCAAAGGCTTGCAAAGAGCCCTACGGAAGCCAGAGGAAGGATATTTACTCAGCTTCCGCCTCAGCTTCAACAGTTCCCTCGTCATCTCCATCTGCGTATTCCCCTCCACTCCCAACATCCATATCCTCGCCATGTCCTTGCCATTGATTTCTGTGCTCTGAAGTGCATGGGAATGTTGTTTGCTTTTTAAGCAGGCGACTAACCAATTCCCGGGCTCGACCAGGGAACGCCTCACTGATTCCATGATTACATCTGGGCTTTGAATCAGTCCTGGCCAAAGCCATCAGGATCCATCATACACACACACACACACAGAAACAAACACCTGAAATCCTTCTCGCACACACACACGAATCGTACGCATAAATAATCAAAAGGATGCGATGAAAACGCGCAGCAAGTCAATAAATTAATGCTGAATGCTATCAAAATCGATTTTCATCTGAAATGCAAGCAGGCCGCACTCACGGGCATAAATTTTTTGCTGTGATTAATTCACCGCCAGGTGACTTCTGTGCCAAAACTGCACTTAATAAGGCCGTAAAAAATGAGCTCATTTCATATGCTGAAAATATGTGAGCCCCGACCGGCAGCAGAACCAAAATGAAAACTTTTCGCTGCCAGGTAAATAATTAATTTTTATTTTATAACAAGCAAAACATGGGAGGAATAAATGTGTGTGTGGGTGTATATATGGGTTGAGGGTGAACGATGGAGGGGGTGTGGAGAGGGGGTACTTGAGGCAAACTAATTAGGAGTAAAAATATAGTACTCTCGAGCTTGTTACTGTTCCAACTGAATGTTTACCCGACGCCGGCAGCAGCTTAGTTGTGTTTCCTGGTTACTGCACGGGGAAATATTCTGAAATTCTGGATTATAATCTGAATTAAAATAGATAATTATGAACTTTTTATAGTAACAGTAAAAACAGAATCAAAAATACGTTAAACTCCTTTCTTTTCCCTATTACAAAGGCCTAGAAAAAATGACAAGGGGTTTAAGCCGCTAAAATCATTTTCTTTGTCTTGTATTTATCTCATCAAATTTATGAAATAAACATGATAGTTTTCTTTGAATAAATTCCTTCCAAATTCAAATTAGCTTCAAATGTAACCCCTTTTTCCCGGTGTGATTGCTGTTTCCTGCATTCACGGCGGTCGCTTTGGAATTAACCCAATAAAGCTTAAAGGCGAGCTACGTGTACACGAATTCCCCCCTGCGTCAGGTAAATTGCTGGCAAGTACCTGGCAGCTCTTTAACACTCTCTTACAGCCCAGGACTCCTCTCCCCCGGCCCTGGACTCGGGGCCCAGGACTTTTAAGTGCATTAATACATAAAGTTGCCCTCGCTCTCCCCCATCTCTCGTAAAGTCAAGTGGGACAGGCTGTGATTTAAGAGATGAGTGGGGCGAGCGAGATCTCTGCATTTCTCACGTAGCATCAGCTGGGCACAAGCTGTCACATTCTGTGAGTGTGACTGCGACTGTGACTGTGACTGCGACTGGGGGTGTTACTGTGACCGGGGCCAGCATCCTCGGATTGCAGCTGGCAGCTTTACAGGCCATGGTCCTTAATAAAACTTTTATATTGCATGCCAATTCAGCAAAAGGAAAGCCAGGGAAAAAATCCATGAAAGAAAGAGTGCCAGCTGGGTGAAGTTTGAATACTCTTGGGGAATGTTTCAGGGATAATTCTCAATAGAATTCAATTAAATAAAACTAGAGTTGATTGCGTGAAAGAAGAGATTTCAAAAGGATTTATTTCACCTGAATTCGTTTAAGTATTTCTCAGCAATTAATTTATTTTTCAGCTAGTCAAATATTTACATACACTTTTTTTCACATTCAAATTAATTATATAAAGCTTATTTCATACGTTAAGTGCTTTTCAATCAAAGTAATTTCGTGACGGCAGCTTTAAAGGCATTTATGTGAATTCTTGTGGAAAGTTTGTTTTCCCCTTACGGAAAAATCGATTGGATGCGAGGTGAGCAAGTGCTGCGTTTCCCTTTTTGGTATCGTCATCTCCTTGCCGGCAATTCAATTTAGACAATTTTCATACTAGACTCCGGATTGAAAGTGCAACAAAGTGGCAAAGTGCTGGCCAATTGCCTTTAAATATTCCCCTCGGCAAATATTGATTTATGTGTCTGTGCCGGGATATCTTGCCATGGCCTTCTGCATCTGTCTCTGAATAAAATCGAAATATGAAATTCGAAATCCAAAGCAGAATCCGCTCGCTCGCTCACCTTTTGCCAGAGTCGATGGCTCGAATTCTTTGCCAGCGATGGCTGCAATGGGATTAGCATTTGTGATTGCAAAGGGGGGCTGATGGCGGAAGCAGGATTGCGTCCTCTCAGGACTCAACCCACCCACTGCCAGGCAGCCAGCGGCTGAGCTTTTCGATTGCCAACGCAGCCATACAATTGGCCGGCAATTGTTGCTTCTTAGCCCCTGTCATTGTGGCAACTGTTGTTGTGGGTGTTGCGAGTTGGCAATCGCAGGAAGGATGCACCGAGGGCGTTGTCGTGCGGTTTCCTGCTTCTGCCAGGCACCTGGCCAAAGTGAATGCCAGAGATGTTGGCATTGGACAGTTTGCTCAACGCACATTCAATTTGCCGTCGGGTTTGATCCGCTTAATTGGTCCGTTTCTGGACCTGAAGAAACCCTCAAAACCCTCTCACAACCATCTCACTCCCGGGCCAAGCAATCTCTATTTATCATTCACAAACTTTGCTTTCGAGGACTAATATTACTTTGCGTTAATTTGGTTAGAGTTGGTATACTAGCTACCGAAATATTCCAGAGCTACCCTCCTCCCTCGACCACATCGCATGTCTGGCTGCAGTCCGTGCATTAGCCTGATTTATATCCTTGGATAAACATGCAAATGACCCAACTGTGGCACAAATTGCGACTTTATTTTTTAATTATTAAACAACGTCGCGGTCTGGCCAAGTTACGCTCCCACCACAGTGTCAACGAACTTGCTCATTAAGGCCCAAAGCGAAGGCAATCAAAACTTTTCGCTTTTTTCGGCCAAACTTTTACGGCTGTCAATTACTGTACTTTTGGTAATTCCCGCTAAGTTTGCCGCCAGCTCAGCTCGCCAATGACTTTTACTCTTTAACTGTCATCTGTCCGGCAGGATTCCCCTGGGACCGAAAGACATCTCATTAATGGGGGAGGAGAAGGAGCTCTAAGCCGGTGGGGACATTTCGCCTGGCACTCGTGTCCTTGACATAATTTACAATTTCAATAACATTTCTTGTGTGTGTGTGTGTGCTTGTGTCTAAGCTAGGGAAATGTCGGGCAATTTATTTAAGCATTATCCTTTTGGCACAACTCCTTTGTCGTAAGTCGCAATCATCATTGTCATGATGCTGCTGGGGAAACAAGATGTGGAAGGCGACACGCGCATTTGTCATCATTAAGGACGGTTTGCCTGGGCTAAAAATTAGTCGGCAGTCGCCGGGGATCCTTGGTCCAGGATACGATTTATGCGTGTGCAGTTCTCCTCAAGAGTCACGCCCCGGCATTCGTTGTTGCTGCTCATTATGGCTTAAAAAATGTTGAGCACGTCGACGCTTGTTTGCATGGAAATCGTCCTACGGACGGTTGCCTTCCTTCCTACGTCCAACGACCGTTGTCCTTAGTCCTCGCTCTCGTTCTCGTCCTGGCTTGGACAGCACTTGAAGCAGGTCGCTTGGGTCCAAGCAGCGCCACTGTTCACCACTGAAGCCACTTGATAGTCGGCGCTGACATCTCATTATGGCTGTCTGCCCGTCACCAGTGCGTATGCGTGATGTCCTCATCCCTGCGGCGAAGGAAGTGCCCCCAACGAGGTGTTTTTTTGTTGTTATTGTTGTTGGGTTTCTTCTGTGCTGGCAAAATGTCTACAGCGCGAATTATTTTTATATGCCATTGAGGACCAATTTCTGTGCGCCACACGGCTTACAGACATATATTTGCCAGGCAGTGGTAACATTTTCACATCTTGATATGGGAAAAGGGCGATGCTGGCAAAGGGTTTTGTGAGGGCTTTACTCCTTAAAGTAAAGATAAAAATCTTTAAGAATTATTTTAGACCAACTTTAAGACTCTTTTCTGAAAATATTCTGTATATAAACAACAATGCACTTCTGCTGCACTCAAATGAAGTACCAGTCTTTGCCTTACCTTCAGAAATTAAATTCTAGCACTTGTTTGCTTTGTGTGTGCAAACAAATTTATGGCAAAGTCTATTTATTCATTTATAACTTGTAAAGTTTTGGAGAGAGATTAAATTATCAAAAGGCATCTAGAATACAGGTCATGCTGTGAAAAGTCATTGTTCCCCAGGAAGAGCTATTGAAGTGTAGAAAGATGTTTGTAAATAAATTATTGCTCATGCAGCTGAAACTTAAATTGCATAAACAAAGGGAAAGTGGAATTGAAGGCAACAAATTGTATTATGGTTGTTGGAATTAAACCAAACGTAAAACACACTCCCTGCCTTCAAGTTTTCATTACGAGATTCTCCAAATTCCTGCCTCTAGCCATGGCTCCACCCGGCATATGTCTTTCGCTTGGCCCTTAATGCAGCCGAGTCAATCATGGCCCACTTGACCACAGGCACTAAATCACTCTGAACGAGCCCCGATTCTCTCTGTGTGTGTTGGCCAGGGCCTGGGCCACTTATCAGATGTTTATCTTGGCAGGGAGTACTCAGTACTCAGGATTCAGGACTCGGCTCTGCATGTTGACAGCGACATTTACATAGCAGGATCTCCAGCGTCGTCGTTGGGGGCGTGGCAAAATCAATTGCATTGTTGTCCCGGAGCAGGGGGGCTCCTTTGAGCAGCAGTCGCTGGAGCCATTGACAGCACATTAACCCTCAGACAGACAAAATACACAAGGACGCATGCATTATTTATTAGCATTTTCCGCTCGAAAGACAAGGCAAAAAAATAAGCAGAGTAGAAGGCAAAGAACCCCGAACAAAGGCAACTTTCGAGGGGCTGCCGAAAAAGTGCTCAATCAGCAGGTCGAATGAATCGCTGACTGACTTCGTTCGTACGCACGAATTGACACTTGAGATGGATTAGCATGACGCCTCAATGGGCCGAGACCGGAGCGAAAGCGACAAGAAAGCCCCAAAAAAAAAAAAGAAAATGATAAAAAACCGAAAGGAGGAGGGACAATAAATCAAAGCGATTGGAAATTTACAATCTCGAGAATGTGGAAAATTTTAATTCCCGTTCTCTCGCTTGCGGGAAACATATTAGACACAGACTTTACATAGGAGAATGCTAATAGCTGTGGGGTTAAGGAAGGCCACATTTATTCTGGGCTTATAAAAGAGAGGCTTTAGGAATGCTTTTAAATACTTCTTCTTGTAGCTTAGATATATTATCCTCATAAAAATAGCAACTAATTTACTTAAATTATTTCCCCTGATAAATTTATTGCAAAATTTTAAAGAAACTCCTTCCATTTCCCTCCGATTTCTTTCTGTCTTCGGCAAGCCTTTGTTATCATTCATTGGCCGGAGAAGTACGAGTGAAAACAAGAATCCATTATGTTGAAAATCCCTTTAAAAATGTTGTGTCTTGCGGTCGCAGTTGGGGCGTTAAATTGTAACAGCTGTTTTTCAGTTTTCAGTTGCCGACTTTGGCTCATTTGGTCCGGAGATGCGACGATGGAAACTAACCGCTTTTTGTTGTTATTTTACCACCCATTTTCCATTTTCCATGGTCTCGGCGCGCCCGTCATGCTATTTCCTGTTTCCGGCAGTTCCGCTCTTGCCTTCTGATATCACAGCGGCAGCAGCAACAACAATTACGCAGCGTTTTCCCATTATTCCGTAAATTATAAATTAGCTTTGAGTGAGGGATCCTTTCACCAGTGTCGTGCTGCACGCTCCACATTCTTTCTTTCCTGCTTCGATTCAACCCAACCAATGCTAATCCTAAGTGGGTCTTGTGCCAGCTCCTATATAATTCATTTAGTGGATCCCTGTCAACGCTGATTTAAAATTAGCGAAAAAATCTTAACCATAAGTGTGGGTTTTAAAAACGAAAACACTTGGATAAAAATGGAGTTATAAGGTTTTCATTTGGGGATTTTTTTTAAATTAATTTAAACCATGAACTTCAAAGAAGATAATAATTCACATGCCCTTGTTAAGTCTGCTAAATAATAAAGAATACATTTTTTATGCAATAAAGTGTTCAGTTTTGAGTATCTTATTTTTTTCAAGTGTCTGTATTTCAAGGAGCACCTCAACTTCAGGTCTTGTCAACTTCACGGGCTCGTCTTTCTTTTTTCTTTGGCCTGTGGGTTTGCCAAGGCCTATGTTAAATGCTTTGTCGTACATCAGAATTATGTCGGCGCTTATTAATGAACTGTAAATGTGATTGATGCGAGTGTTGTTGCCCTTATTCATTACTTAACCGCGGTCGTTGTTGTTACCCCCGTACACAGCTGCATTTGTGAGGCACTCGACATTAATGTATAGGACGCTTTAAATTATATTGCATGCAATTTGTTTAATTCAGGATGAAGTGAAGCGCAATGAATCAAAACGGAATAGGATGAGGCAGGCCCTGGTCCTGACTGCCTATTTGTCTGTCTGACTGAAAGCCCACACATTTTTAGAATTTCTCTTCGTGTTTGCTGGATATTCGTAAAATAAGTGTGCTTAAGGTTAGAGCATTCAGCTTGGAAATAAATATAAATTCAGCCTTCATCTTCAAATAAGAAAATCCTTGTCAGGCAGACAGTATTCCATTGGGCACATGGAAGTCCGTATCTTTCTTCCTGTTTATATTTCTGTGGTTTTGTATTTGTAGTTTTTCCTCTGTTTCTTTTTTTCTGCCCCAACTTCATTTGAATTCCTCTGGCAGCTGCACGAGGTAAACAACTGAGAACTGGAAGAGGTAAATAAGTAGAGCTTAGTTTGTGAATGGCAAAATCAAAATGCAACTCAACAGGACTCTGCCACAATGCCACAATGCCATCTGAGTCCACAATGCCACTGCCTGTCAGTGTCGCACAACAAAGCGTCTAATTTGGCTTAAAAACTCCCTGTTCGGTGGCATCCCGTTGCTGCCCCAGCTTCCTCCGGCTGCGTAATTACACGTAGTCAATTAGTCAAATCATTAGAGCCCAATCTGGAGAGCTGAGAGACAACAACAATGGGCCAACAGCGATGAAGGGAAATTAAAATCAAGATTAAGAGGCATCCTCATCCTGGTGAGTAAGAGAGCTGGCCGAAAAACCCCATTTAACCTGAGCAAGAAAATCTCTTTAAGGGTCTGG
>JAEIIM010018616.1:0-10032 GCA_018874515.1 Drosophila greeni | reverse complement strand
CGTATCTGGTTCTGTGCCTTTCCTTTTTTGCCAGCATTTCCACGCACTTTCATGGCCCATTCCTAACCATTTCCACTGGCTTTTCTTTCCTTCTTCTGCGTAATGAAAAGTTTTTGGCGTAATGAAATAAGCCAAAGTTTTTGCAGCTTTCAATAATAACTGTAAAAGTAACTAGCCAAAGTTTTTGTTGTTGCTTTTTTCCAGAAGGGAAAGGAGAAGTGCAGGAAAGAGAGATAGAGAATAAGATAGAGAGAGAAAAAGAGAGGGAGAGCTGCCAAACTTTTCCACCTACGTATGTGAGTGTTTGATTGTGTTTGTGGGCATTTCCCACTCTCGCCCACTCCCCTTTTTTTTGGGCCTGTTAACGTGACTATCAATGTGATTATGAGGTGCCGACTAATGTATCTATTTGAGTGCACTTCAATATGTGTATGAGTGTGGGTGTGCCAGTCAGAGTTTTCCCATTTCCCTTTTTTCATCATTGCACTAGGCTTCTTAATTAAACCAGATATATTCTCTATTTATTTGTTATTTAAGAAATCTCTTAAACCAGAATATTTGGTTTCTACATAAAATACGTATGTTTACTCGTTGCTTTTACTCGTTACTCGCCGTTAAGGAAGCTGACTTAGGCTTGCTCGTTGAATGCTTATTATTTATTTATTTACATAAAAATATTATTTATGACTTAAATATTTTAACACTTTCATATTTAATCCATACAATAAAAATGTTTCCATATATTTCCTCCCATAGAATTCGAAAAGTATTAATTTCCCTGCGTTTCAAGGAGTTTCCTGCTCCTCTTCCCCAACTAAAATAGAATTTATTGCCTGCGTTATGTAATATTTAAGCAGACAGTCTCCTCTGGCTCTGATTACGCAAATTATTCTCACTTCTGGTTGATCTCATTAACGGCATTACAGCCATTTATCTCCGATCCGCTCATTACCCTCGGATTCCCCGATTAATTTCGATTCCCTGCGAATTACGTGCAGTCCATTGAACGAGTCATTGAAAAGTAAACACCGGCCGGGCCGCATAATAACAATTAATCATAATTAAGGTCCCAAAATGATACAAATGCGAAGGAATAGCCAGGGGAATGGACTCAGGACGATGCTGCTGGGTGTTGGCGGTGATGTAAGGACGAAGCTAAGCTCCTTGTAAGTGGAAAATCCTCGTTCATCTAAACAGGTCCTAAGGCTAGCTGACTTATCCAGTGACTTTTGACAGGGGATGTGGCCGGTAAAGAGGGAGAAAATGGGATTGAAAGATTGAACAATTAATAAATAAATAAAAGGTTTATAAAAGGTATTTTTTAATACTCCAAATATCAAATAATTCGAAAAATAAATTTTTATAATTAAAAATAGAGCTTTTCTTCTATTTTTATATAAAGTTTTAATATTTTAATTAGCATATTATTTGAAAAACAAATTTTTCCAAACCAAAATTGGGTTTTTATATAAAGTTAATGCATCTTTTGAATTATAAATGATACTTTTATTTTATTCCCTAATTAATTTCAAGCATATTTTGACCAGTGAAGGACGATTGGCTGGTCTGTCATAACCGCAACGTTAATCAGGCGTTAAATTAACGCACTCATTAGCACAAATTACAAATTGAGCCGCAAGGCGCAAAGGACAAAGTGCCGTGGCCAAGGGGCACATCCTGCGGGGGTGGGTAATCGGGATTGGGAAGGGGAAAGGGAAGGGAACCTCAGAATCTGTGCTAAGGCAGGTGCTCAGCATAAATCACTTAATAATCAAGTGCAGCCCCCATTTAATTGGCTTGCCGCCGGAGATATCCGCTGTCCTGCGTCCTGCGTCCCATGTCCCATGTTCTTTGTCCACTCTGCCCTTTGTCCTTATCCTGCCAGCAATTAATTATTTCATTATGCCGGCTGACAAGAGCTGGCCAAGCCCCAGTAACTGCACCATTTTCGGGTCTTTTTTATTGGATGACATTTAATTTAAGTTTTGCAATTCGCCAGGCTCCAGTTGAAATGACCCGCGAAATTTGAAATTTTCCAGGCAACTCGACAAAGTCCTTTGCCTATACAAAAAGTATTTCCAAAAAATAAACACACACAAAAAGGGAAATACAAGCAGAGGCCAGAAAATTTGCAAAAGTTTTTAATTGCTAAACGACCGCTGCCAGTGACAACCGCAGCAGGAACTGAGGGAATGAAACGGGAGAGAGCAGAGCGGGACAGCGGGAATGGGAACGGAAACGGAAGTCAAGGCAGGACAAGACTTCAAATGGGAAAGTGTGATTTTTTAAAGGAGATTTTTTTGGATTTTTGTTTTAAATAAATTAAAAGAATAAATAACAAGAACATTATTCTTACTTATCCTATTTTTATTATTATTTTAACTTTACCTTTAATAAAAGATTTTTTTTAAGGAAAATCAAAGAAATCAGAGATTTTCCTGAACTCAAAACCTGAACAAGACCTCAACCTAAACCTACCCAAAAAATAAAAAGAATGCAAGGTAGGACCCTGACTTAAAGCCATATCCCTTTCCCCCCTCTCAGGGCACCCATCAAGTTCAATGTCGAGACTTTCAATGGCTGCAAATGCCTGGCAATAAACTAAAATTACAAAATGGCAACGAGTCTGCCCCGAATTAAGTTCATTCCCTGACCGAGTCTCCCTCATCATCATCATCATCATCATCATTGGCGTTGGACAGGCGACGACGATGTGCAGATTTGGCCGCAAATAAATCGAAACATTTGCCGGGCCGCCATAAAACTAGACAAGCCCCAAATGAGGGCTCCCCCCGAAAGCAAGTCGAACCAAAAGAGAAAAAGGAGCAAAAATATAGCCGCGATAAGGATAAGAGGAAGGACGAACTACAAACCAATCCACTAAACCCCTATCTCTATTTCCTCCTCTCCTGGCGAGCCTGCGAGCCAATCTCTCAAAGTGCCAGCCAGACATGCCAAAAGGACTAAACAATTTTCTGGGCTGGCAATTTTTATGGCCAAACGATAAGTAAAACGATATTGAATGTGTATCCCTTTCGTGGCCAGGACGAATCCTGCGGCGGTTCAGGACTAAAGCCACCGCATTAAACGCCGATAAGCATCGGCATTGTCCTCGGCTCCAAGGATATGCCATTTGTGTCTTTGTTTAAAGCTTATTAGCACTTTTGTTTGTGCCGAGACCCAAGACCGAAAACTTTAAGAATTTTCACCCCAAGGTGGGGAAAGTGGAAAGTGCACAGGGGAAAATTTAGGTAAACACTTTTTAAAGGTTGCCAAAATGTGTAAAAGCTGAAATATGTTAAGAAAGCAAATAATTATACTATAAAAGAAGGATGTTTAGGCGAGGTTTTATCCTTTCTTGAATCGTTTCTTTTTATAAAATTTATTTAAAATATTTATTTTATATTTCATTTATTTCTTTCTCTGTAAAAAAGAGAAAATGTTGGTGGCTAAGGCCAAATTAGCTGCACGAGTGCAAAGTGCGAAATGTGAAAATGTGAAAATGTTAAATGGCCAACTGCAGGGGCCAGCTGAAGGACGTCACCCCCAAGGAAAACTCCTTTGCTCCCTCTCCTCCCTTGACCCCGAAAGGAAATGCTGCGTTAAAAATTATGTTTTGGCCCCCGCACTCTCTCTTTCCTCGTTCGTAAAGGAAAATAACAACAAAAACTACAGTATTGCATATATATTCATGGCATTTATAAAAGTCATTTGGAAAGGACCTCGAAAAAAAGGGATGGAGCGGGATGAAGGCAGGACATGCAAAGTGCGGCCATTACGAATCTCGTGCGCTACAATCAGCCGAGCATGACGATGTCCTCGGTAATTGGTAATTATGTTGTTTAAAATATATACTTAATAAATTTTTAAATTTTGAATGGAATATATTTATTAATTATAAAGGAAAAATTGAGTTCTCGTTAAGGCTTTCTCTCAACTCGTTGCCTTAGTTCGTCATCTTTACTCGTTGTTTTAATTTCAGTGTTGGTAAGCAGCCTTAACTACTCGTTCTGTTCTAGATCTCGTTGGTTTTACTCGTTATTGTATAGGGAATTCTGTTACATTAATACTTACTTTTATTTTATTTAATTATTCAATTTTTTAATTGGTTAAATTTAGTTTATGAACCTTTCAAGCAATCCACGCTTTCATTTTCCTTTTTTTTTAATTTTGTTAGCAAACTTTTGCAGCCAAACTTATAGTAACTCGCTTATACCTCTGCGATTTAGATATATTTCTATATTCTGGGTAAACCCCAGTCCATATGCCTCTGATTTTGACCGAAAGAGTGCAAAGAGGTTAAATTGCTTTGACTTTCGCTTGCGCTTTTCGCCACTTTTTGGGCGCCCAGAGGAGCTCCCGGTGCCTGGCATCCCTTTTGGGGCCATTTTGCTGCCAAGTGCAAGAGCAAAATGTTTATAATTAAACTTTAATGTGTATTTAATGAGCCTGGAGGGGGCCGTGAGCTGGAGAGCCTTGAAAAAATAATGCAAAAGCTGAAATGCGAATATGAATATTAAAATCGCACCGAGTTTTTGTCTCTGTTTTTCGGTCATGTCCTTTCTCCAAAAAAGTTACTGAAAGATATGAAGATATGGGCAGAGAGACCCACTCACAGATATATATGTATATATAGAAAGCAACTTTATCCCTTGATAATATAAATTTAATCGTTCGCTTAATTGTCTTCATGTGAAACCGACTAAATGGTGTTAAAACTTTGGCAAACAAATTGCAACTAGTTGCAAGGAGTCCCAGGGCAAGGACGACTTGCGAACAAATTCCAGGAGTCGCTTTTGAGCCACTTCAAATTGCGAGTCGAGTTCCTGCTGCCACTGATACTCGTACTCGTACGTTTCCCAAAGTTTAGCAGCCCAAAAACTTTGCCCAACGAGCAAGCTGGGAAAGGTGCACTGAAAATTATTGAAAATATATGGAAATTAATTAAGAATTTGTTAATTAAATATTACAAAAAATTTAATAAATCAACCTATTTATTTCTTATAAAATATTTCCTTATCTTGTTTCAGCTTTCAATTAAAATCTTCAAAGATTACTCGTTCATTTTTTTAAGTGCTTGGGCGAGTGCGTTTCGGCTGAATCCTGGGCTTTGGGCCTGGTCACGGGCCTTTGGCCAAACAACTTGCTCTCCTCGCAAATGAAAATTCACTTAAAAATGCATGAAAAATCATTTTCTAGACGCTGGATGGCCGAGTAAAGTGTCAGACAAATTGCTTGAAATTGAGGGGAATACTTGCCAGTCAGCTGGGCTTTTATTACCAATTACTACATTTTAGTTTGGAGTTTATACAATAAAACCAGTAAACCCCTAATATTTAAGTGAAAAATATAGTTAATAATTTAATTTAGATAATTTTTAAGCCCCACAAGTAATTACTTCCCAGTTTCTTTTATTTAAACTTGAAACTTTTTTAGGTATTTATTTGCACCTTTTTCTCCTCAAGGATATCCCTGTTTAAGTGAACTTCAACTAAAAATCATTTCCACTCGCTGTAAATGTGTAAAGTTTGATTATGGAAAGTAGCTGAGGGATAAAAAAAAAAACATAGAAGAGAAAGAGAAAGAGGTCCTGGCGAAAAGTTTCTTTTGTAAAATACCATTTGTTTTATTGCTGGCACTGCGAAAAGTTGTGGAAATTGCAGAAGCACACACACACACACTCATAGGTATTTATCTGCAATACAGGCCAGATATCCTTTTTCCCCCCCCCAAAAGACAGAAGAAAAAAATGCCGTATAAATCAATAAAGTTATTCAATAAATGCTGCTCGCACCGTTTCGATATTTTGACATTTATGGCGACAATCATTATCCTGCAGGACTCGTTAAACGCATAATCGATACTAATGAAGCTCCTGGATTTGGATTTACTTGCTGGCAGCAATTATTGCAGATACTGCCGAGGTCCCTGCATCCTGTTTCATGGCATCAACGTAATAAATGGCCTTCGTGCGCTTAAATGGCTCCATCAATAAGCCGGGGGGGAGACATCATCATCATCCTGGCTCAGGACCCTCTCGCTCGCATAAATATTTTATGCTCCTTTTTTCGCCGAGATTTGTTTGCCAGCTTCCCGAAAATGAGGAAGGAGAAGGAGGAGGCGGTGGCCTTAATGAGCCCTCAGGCCATACTTATGGGCGCGGCTAATGTAATTATCTGATTACATTATCCTTATCCAGGGATAAGTAATGGAACTTACAGGGGGGGAGTGAGAAAAGCAGCACATCTTTGGCATTGCTTAAACCCTCTTAAGAAACCCCTCAAAAATGCATCACAAATTGAGTGCAAAAATTACAGAGTCACCAAATTAAAAACCTCTTTGGAATTCCTTAAATAAAAAAACATTTATCATCTGCTCAAAGGGAACGAACTCCTCCAGAGCTCAAGATGCTCCACACAAGATGCGATGCATCCGCTTTTTGGGAGAAAATAACCGAAATTGCAATTCAATTGAGTGGAATAAACTTATAGCCGGCTGCCAGCCGATTTTCTATTGCAAGTCCGCCAAAAATTTATGAGTGTCCTGGCGAAGGAGATAGAGGAGGAGCTGGAGGAACTGGAGGATCCAGAGGTGGAGCAGGATTCCGGCGAGGAGTGGCCGCCAGGAGAGACAAACGACTCAATAAAGTCGCAATTGAATGGCTGACAATTGCAATTGCCCTTGCATTACGATTTCGATTGCAGTCTCGATTGTCTGCCTGCTGGCTTATCGACTGTTGACCATCCCTATTTACACCGATTTCTATTTCGATGCCGATGACGATCCGGAGATCTCGTTCTTTATCGGCGGGTGTGGTCGTCGCATAAAATAAACATTTTGCCAAATTGACACTTGCGATTCAAAGCCAAACACCAACAGCAACAGTACTCCAATATTAACAACTTTAACACCAACAATTACACCAACAAGGATTCCAACAATAGAATAAAAAAACTTTTACCAACTTTAACTTGAATTCTGTCTTGTAAAAAATTAAAACAGCATATTTTGGACAGTTTTTAAGTTAAATATCTTATCTTAGCAACAAAAATCTAATATAAACAATTTTAACACCAACAATTACACCAACAGGGATTCCAACACTGCAACAAAACACTTTTAGCAACATTCGCTTGAGTCCTGTGTTGTAAAATACATTTTCCAGGTGTTTTTGGTTATTTTTAACTGAACTAGAATATTATTTTAAGCATTATTATGATATAATGATGTTGTCGTTATCAACTTAAATTCCCTGCATCGACGCACAGGACACACCACTGACTGAGTGTATGTGAGTGCTTATGGAAGGACCCAAAGAATGACAGGAAAAAAAAGGAAAGGGAAAAACTGCAATAGAGCCATAGAAAAACAGGCACCGCCAACAAGGCCACAGTCAACGCCACGACCATTATCGACAACCTCAGCCTCCACCATGGTCGCCTGGCATTTACCGCACCAAGCAACTTTAACCGCCGAGGAGTCCTGAGTACCCATCGTTCCCATCGTTTCCATCCTGGTATCCCTACCGCAACGCCATTGCCATTGCCATTCCCGTCGCCATCGTCATCGTCATCGTCTCCGACATCGACATTTATAAACTGCACACAAAACACTGTCCAACTGTCCGGCACAGTCGTTGCAGTTGTTTGGACTGTTGCTTCGATTTACCAATGGCCAAAATGGAGTTAGCAGTTAGTTGCTGCCCTCAGAATTAGGGTTAAAAGTAACTAAAGTTGGGGTTTTTTTTAGCAAGAACTATTTAGGGAGTGCTAACCATCTATCTAATATAATTAATATTTACTCATTACCAACTCTTACTAAAATATAGTATATAGAACTTGATTTCCCAGTTAAATCCCAGTGCCTTGTCCAAGTCTGAGGAGCTATAGTTACTCTTTGGATAAATCGCTTGTGAAGCGAAACGCGCAAATCGAATAAAAGTTGAGATGGCATTTTTGTTGCTCTAACGACCAGTTCAATGCGACTGTAAGTGAAGACGATAATGCTGATGATGATGATGGTGAAGGAGCAGGAGAAGGAGGAGGAGAAGGAGCAGGAGGTGGAGCAGGAGCAGGAGCAGGAGTACTGGGTCTAGACCAAGCCCGGGTACTTCCCCTCGATGAGAGCGATAATGAAGCCATGCACATCCGGTTCCCTCATATGGTAGAAGGGATTTTTTTTGTTTCGGCGGAACAGAAGTAGAGTCACAGTCAGTGGCCGCAGGACAAGACCAAAGTCCGCCTCAGCTGATCCGAAATGGTGAATCCTTTTTCTACTTTATGTCATAATTTGTTTTTTTTTTTACTTTTTGGGATTAATTTCAAAAAGAAAATAGACCCGACCATGTAAGCAAATCTCTTAGTTCCTCAAAAAGTGTTGCATACCTGCAGGAGCTGGTGTAAGAAAAGCTATGTCCTTTTCTCTCAGTGTACTGTAACTGGCATCCCTTTTCCCGCACACTAACACACTTGCAGTGGAGAGTGTAAAAAGAGAAATTCCTAAATGAACGATATAAATTGTTGGCAGCCACAAATAATGAAAACACTTTGCGGTCATTTAGCGCTATTCGAAGCTCTCACACAGATACAGCACACACACACACACACACTACTGGCGATGACAGTTATCCTGCGAAAAGAGAGGGAAAGAGAGTGAGCGAGATAGATGGACAGATAAATGCTGGGTGTTCGCTCTCGTCCTTCGCCCTTCTGCGTGTGACATTTTTTTGCCGGCTCCAGCTTCAGCCTCAGCTTCGACCCGTTCAAAGTCTATTGCAATTTGAAAATGACATACGAAGTCCATTAAGCGCACAAATGTGCAGCGAAATGTGCGGCACAACAATTGCTCAACTGTACTCGCAGGATCTGGAGGGAAGCTGGAGCCCAGGACCAGGTCCTTCATCCCTCTCGGATGTCCTGGTTGCATGGTTGCCCTGCTGTTGTCCTGCTGTTGTCCAGTTGCATCGTTACTCAGCCAAAGGCTGCGTCTGGATGGAAGCCCGGTCTGGAATGGCCAGTTTAGGTTCACTCGCCCAAATTATCTTAATCAACTTTGAGTTACAGTGGCAAGGAAAAGGATGAAAAGGGATCAAAAAGGGGTTAGAAAAAAGGAGGGAATTTTTAAAGATGGGGGGAGTTTAAATTAAAAGTTCTGTTTTCTGCAGAAATTTATTAATAGAGCTGTAAATGGGTTCGTTTCGTAAGGCTTTCTTTCAATTTTACTTAAGATTAGTGTTTAATCTTCCTGTTAAAATTTAACGGGCTGATAAATATTATCAGATAAAGTACAGTAAAGATTGTCTATTGGAAAAATTTAAGAACTAACATTGATAAAATTCCAGACTCGTTATTAAATCTTTTTCGGCTCGAAAAAAAGCTCTAATCGATAGTTAACAGCAGAGTTAACCGCCTTTTTTTAATTTTAACGGTCAGATAATTTTTAGAAGGAAAAAATATTGATTTGCTTAATGATAAGTGGTGGTTAAGATGTGGTGACTATATTTTTCAGTTAAATAGCGTTCAAGCACTTTAGCTTTAATTATTTATTTAATTTAATTTAATTTAATAATTTCCCCCCTTTTTCTTAATCTTCCGTTCCACTGTCCCTGCTCACACTCTTGAAAATCTGACACCGAATGGCACCAAGACAAAGGACACCAGGACGCCGGAGGAAGGACCAAAGGGCGCATCGATAGCCACGTCCACGCCTGATACGTTTGTTCCATTGATAATGAACATTGACAACTTTGAAATGCAGACAATTGAATCTTAATTCACCGCCAGGACAGGCAAAGATTCGTTGGACTCGTTGGAATCGTTGGGTTCGCAGACATTGAGCTCGAATCCATTACGACATTCGTCCATGAATCAATGTTTGAGCACAATAAACATTTATTTATGATGCAGCAGTAGAAGTAGCACACAATTTTTATGCTTCTCGTCCTTCGATACTCCTCGTTATCGTTGTCTTTGGTTTTGCGTTTCATTGACAATTCCAATCGAGCATATTTAATTATTATTTTGTCCCCAAGTC
>JAEIIM010018337.1:0-10502 GCA_018874515.1 Drosophila greeni | reverse complement strand
ATATAGGTTCGATTCTAATGTTTCGATTAAGAATATATTAATATGTTAATACAAATAAAATAAATCCTTAATAAACAAGAGAAAACTGAAAAGAAAAATAACACAATCCGCCATTTTCTGAGAAAAGCTTCAGACAAGGACAAAAACGTCAAGGAAAAATGATAATAAAATAACCCAAATATGGCTGAGAGAAATGCTCGTTATGTGAGGATTTTTCCCCCTCACACTCTCTTGCCATTTGTGCTTTCCATTTTATTTTTATTTTATGTATTTGCCACATAAGCAGCTTAAGTGGCAGAGCTCCGGCATATACGGATTTACATATGGACAGACATACGCATATACATACTTTGTGTGCCATATCAAAGGCGAAAGGATCAGGCATAATGCCGACGTCGCCGCATGTGCCATAATTTGCAGAAAAGTGCCAGAACAGCCAGAACACCCAATCCCAGTTCCAGCCCCTGTCCCAGCCCCAATCCCAATCCCAATCCCTATGCCATGCCATTGTGCACCCAACCCCCACCCCCCTTGGTCGGCATTAAAATGCCTTTCGAACAAGGATAACATTCGGCCTCCTTTCAGGACGATGGGTATTTCGTACATACATATCGTATATGGCACTTGGGGGCGAAATGGGTGCATGCCATAAAAACAATAGCGCACATAAATTTTGCACAAATATATACATATATATAAAGTATGCAAAAAGGCATAAAAACGAATAACATCAACGACCGATGGGTAGGGGGTTACCCCACCAAATGAGCTAGGGGGAAGCCCCCACAGCAGGCACACTCGTATAAACACACACACAGTCACGAATATCGTAAAACATATGTAAAGAAGGATACGAAATATTTATTTTTTCCCTTTTTTTTTCGCCTGTTTTGTGTTCATTTCATTTCGCACTGATTTCGCAGGAATTTTAACGAGACCCGACTTCGGTGAGAAGTTGTTAGGAACTCCAAGGATATGGTAATTGCAAAAAAACGAGGGGTAATTCTATCGTATACTTGTATGGATACTATATAAAATGAACCCTTTACTGCGTTGCAAACTTCTTAATAAAATATGAATGACCTGCAAGGGTATCAAAAACATATCAAAGCATTGCAAGATTTTAGTTTACCATGAGTTAAGTTTATTAATTGATCAACAAATATACCTATAATAGAATTTGCACTATTTCATATTGTAATTAATGTTAAAATTTTAAAAGAATTAAAATGATTGAAGAAATTTTATAATATATATTCCAATATGCTTCAACTCGTAAGCTCCAATCCATTGTCTAATTTTCCATATGCTTGAGTCCCGATCCTTATCGATATCCTGCTGTATTTACTTAATGACATCAGCTGCATCCTCTCCGGACCATTCCGATATCGGTGACATCCATCTCGTGCATTAGGAGGAGGAGGAGCTGGAGAGGCAATCGGAACAAATGCGATTGCCGGAGGGCATTCACGCATCTCCATCTCCAGCACGGGGTCACAGATGTTGGCATTTGCCTCGTCGTCACCCGTAATTGGACATTGAGTGCTCCGTACAGGACACTCCCCTTGGACTAACCCCTCTCACCTCGCACTTAATTGTGATTTTCCGTGTTTTCCGTTTGATTTTCCACTTTTTTTTTTGCTACCCCAGAGTTTGCCAAGTGCATGAATTTGTCGTTTTCAGAAATTTATGCTTTTTAGTTTATTGCAAGAGGGGGGTGGACCAGGGAAGAGGGTGGTGTGTGCCGGCATAGTTTTATGAGTTAACCTTCGTGTGCTGGCCATCGGACGTCCCATGTCCCTGGCCGGGCCAAGTCCATGTGTAATTGGGAATTTATTAGTCGCTGGAGACTCATTTACATTTCCTTTCTTCGGGGGAGGAGCCAGACAGGATATGGGCCGGACCAAGCCAACGGACAGTGCTGTAATTATTAGCCATTCTTTTATTTATGGCAAGGAAAGTTTTGATTTATCCCGGACAGGCGGAATACTCAAGACAAATGCCAGCAGTTCGGCAGATAAATTTCCGAAATGGTCTATCGCTCCTCTCCATACGCCTCAGATTTATTACTAATTGTTAGTCATAAAGTGGACGGCAAGTTCCACCTGGCACTCACCTTTGGTCCAGAGGGACTTCAGTGAGAAAATGGATGAAATGATGTGTACAAAGAGGGATAAGATAGTCACTTTTTTATTCAATATTTCTGAGGATCCACTTCCTGAATGGCAAAATACGCATATATGCATCCATAAAAGTCAACGATTTGGAAGCCCCAATCGTCCCGAAGGACTTTATTCCCACCAGATAGTAGTTATGCGGCTTTCCGTCCACCAACTCAAAGTTCATTAGAGGCGTTCCTGGTAGCAGAGAATTCGTCTTCACCCCCACGGCACACAGAAGGTTCTGGCTGAGATAGGACTTGACCAGCGGCTCCGTCACCGAGGTGCAGAACTCCAGGCTGGTCGCGTGTTTCGTCGCCTTTATCCGCCACTCGTGCTCTTCGGTCACCTCCTCCCGGATCGATGGCTGTTTCTGGAATCCCGCCACCTCCAGTCGCTGCCCGATGTACTTGCCCTCGATCTCTCGATCCGGCGGCAGGCAGAGCGGCTGCACAAAGTCCGAGAGCTCGACATTCCGCACCATTTTGGCCAGGGCGATGTCGTTGTCAAGTTGACCCTTTTTGAACAGCGGATGCACAACAATCTCTTCGATATCCACAGCCTGCGGAGGCGGAGAGCACTGGGCGATGGGCGAGGTCAGGCGACAGTCGCCCGTCTTAGTGTTCGGGTTGGCCCGCCAGTCCCCAAACAGGATGTACTTGGGAAAGGTGCTGGGATATTCGAAGAGAGCACAGTAGGCCGTCAAGATGGCGTAGCGTTGGTGGATCAACACCGCCAGGCAGTTGGAAACAGGATCAGGCTCATCCGGCTTCTGGCGGAACAGGCGGCCAATCCAGGCGTGCTCGTCCGGGTCCGTGAAGAGCTTGTGGTTGTAGAACTGGGCCTCCCTTAGCTTGCCACACTGCTGTTGCTCTTGTCCCTGGATTTCTAGGAAAATAATACTGGTTTAATTAGGGCACTGATTCCGGTTCCCAAAACAAAGCAAAGTTAACTCAAAGTTTGCTTTAAAATTAAGTAATATCTCATATAAATATCACGAATTGTAACAGTCAAGTTGCATTTGATCATGTCTTTCATTTACATTTTGTGTAATCATACAGTACTGAAAACTAGCTTCTTAATATATTATTCATTCGTTTTCAATCACTTAATATATTAAGTCACACATTTTGAGAGGATATTCCTTTAAAATCGGGTTTATTTAATCAGTTTTCCTTCACCCGATCTATAACTTACGAGACAAAAGCACGGAAAATACCACGAAAATGAGAAAACACACTGGAATGCCTTCAATCATCTTTTTGAAAGCTTTGATCGGAATTAAAACTTGATCGGTAATGAGAATTATATTTATACAGGTTCTCAAAGCTTTTTAATGCAAATCGGAGAGTCTGTACAAATCACTTTACATTTAAACTCATTTTTTACAATAAATTTTATTTTTATTGGGCACTTTAAACAATTAAATTTGATGAACAATCTTTTGGTTCTTTAAGGTCCACTGTTTTCTTATTTTCCAGCTCGAACACCGGCAAACCTATTCTCAGGAAACGTTTAAATAAACTGAATTCCAATGATTTGAACAGAGGCTACCAAAGCTTTTGGCCAGAGAGAAAATGTTTTCTCTGAAAAAAACTGCATTCTGAGAGAACTTTTTACTTGCGAACTTTAATAATATTTACAGAAATCTCTTCTAAAGTGTCATTAATCTATATAATTTCCTTTTGTTATACCTACATCCTGATGATATATACAAATAATATATAACAAAGTAAGGCGGAGTCTATGGCAAGGCATATTCGATGTTTTTCAAGATCCAGTTCCTAAATGGCAAAATCCGCATAAAGCCGTCTATGTAAATCGGAAAAGCATTACCAGATAAGGTTCCAAAGGTATTTATTCCGACCAGGTAGAAGTTCCGTGGCTTTCCGTCCACCACCTCGACGTCCATTAGCGGTGACCCAGACATGAGGTTATTTCCCTCATTCTCGACCCCACACAGGTGATTCTGGGACAGTTTCAGCTCGCCCAAAGATTCCGTCAGTGCGATGCAGAACTCCAGGCTGGTCGTGTGCCTCGCCACCTTCCGCCGCCACTCTATGTCCGGGATCTTCGCCTCGTTCCAAGTGTGCCTCTGTATGAATCCCGCCATCTCCAGCCGCCGGGATATATGATTGCCCTCGATCTCACGAGCAGGTGGCAGGCACAGAGGCTGCACGAACTCCGAAAGCTCCACGTTCCGCACCATCTTGGCCAGGGCGATGTCGTAGTCGTGTTCCCCGTCCTTGAACTGTGGATGCACCGAGATCGTCTCCATGTCCACCGCTTGCGGTGGCGGAGTGCACGTGGTGGAGCCCCTTTCCAGGCGACAGTCGCCCGTCTTGATGTTCCCGTTGGCTCGCCAGTCGCCGAAAAGGATGAACACGGCTGTGTCGTTCTTGCGAACGGTCAGGACACAATGAGCCGGGAGGATGGCAAAGCGCTGGTGGATCAGCACGGCCAGGCAGAAGAATTTAGTGTCCGGATCACTTGATTCCCCGTAGCCCACACGCCCTATCCAGGTGTACTCGTTCGGGGCGGTGATCTCCTGCTCGTTTTGGAGCTGGGTTTCCCGCAGTTTGCCACACTCCTGCGGCAGGTCCTGGCTCCGAGTGGCTGCAAAAAGGATTTAAAGTAATAAAAAAGAAGACTTTTTGCTTAAATATATTTATTGACTTATTAAGTAGGTTAAATTGCTAACCATGCACTGAGCTTAAACCAATTTGTTGTTCATTTTTGTAATATTTAATCTTTTGACTGAAGCTCGAGCTCTCTGGAATTCAGTGATCATTATTAGTCACTGATTTGAAACCTCACCTTCGAGTGTGACACAGATAAAGTAGCTACATAAAAACAATTTATACTATTGGGAAAAAAATGCTACCGTTTTAATTAATCGCTGATTTTCCCAGGGTTTTCCTTCACACGATCTGTAACTTACGCGATAAGATCCCCGGAAATACCCCGAATATGAGGAAAAACAATCGAACACCGACAATCATCTTCCAGCAAGCTTTGATCGATACTGAGTCGCGATCGGTAGTGAGAATATATTTTATACAGGTTATCAAAGCTTTAGCTTAATGCAAATCGTTGCATTGAGTACAAAAATCTGAGAATCAATGAAAAAAAATCAGGCTTGGAGAGCTTTCATAAATAAACAAACATTGCCATATCAAATATTCATTGTTATTTTATATATTTTCTAGTTGAGTTAACTCTATTACTCAACATTTTTAAAAATACATTCTATTAAATGGCTTAGTCTACTCGATGTTTTTCAGGATCCAGTTCCGAAAGGGCAAGATGCGAATGAAACCGTCTATGGAGACCGGCGAAGAATTAGTTGGGCGCTTTCCAAAGGTGTTCAATCCAACGAGGTAGAAGTTGCGTGGCTTTCCATCGACCACCTCGACATCCATCAGTGGTGCCCCGGACATGAGGACGTCTCCGCCCGGATGAACGCCACACAAGTGGTTCTGGGTAAAGGTCACCCTGAGGGGCGCAGACGCCGCAATGCAGAAGTCCAGGCTGGTCGTGTGCCGCGTCACCTTCCGCCGCCATTCAAAGTCCTCGATCTGTTCCTCAAGTCCACGATTCCACGAGGAAAACCCCGCCATCTCAAGCCGCCGGGATATATGATTGCCCTCGATCTCGCGGGCGGGCGGCAGGCACAGAGGCTGCACGAACTCCGAGAGCACCACGTTCCGCACCATCTTGGCCAGGGCGATGTCGTAGTCGTGCCCCCCCTGGTCGTACTGCGGATGCATTGCAATCTCCTCGATGTCCACAGCCTGCGGTGGTGGAGCGCAGGTGGTGAAGCCTCTTTCCAGACGACAGTCCCCGACCTTGACGTTCTCGTTGGCACGCCAGTCCCCGAAAAGGATGAACTCGATTCTGTACGAAGCGGGATTGACACAGTGTACGGGGAGGATTGCGTAGCGTTGGTGGATCAGCACTGCCAGACATAGGAATTTGGGTGTCGGCTTATCCGGTTGCGTGTAGCCCACACGACCTATCCAGGTGTACTCGTCCGGGGCGGTGATCTCCTGCTCGTTGTGGAGCTGGGTCTCCCGCAGCTTGCCACATTCCTGCGGAAGGTCCTGACCCTGAGTGGCTGCAGAAAGCGTTAAAAATTAAAGAAGAGATTCATAAGATATAAGAAAAATTGATCTTGCTTTAGTGCACCGCATATTGCTTTATCACACACACACATAGTTAGGAACGAGAGCTTTTTCTCTCAGTTAGAATTAGTGAGTTTTATTAGTCACTGATTATCATTATTAGTTAGTAAGCGTGCCACAAAGATACCAACGAAATTAAAACAAAAACCAAGAACATTTTTATTAAATACTTAATCGTTTTCCTTCAACCGATCTCTAACTTACGCAATAAGAACGCTGGCAGTACCCCGAGTATGAGGAAAAACAATCGAACACCGACAATCATCTTCCAGTAAGCTTTGATCGAGACTAAACCTCCATCGGAGGTGGGAATGACTTTAATACAGGTTATCAAAGCTTTTGCAAGGGGACTGCAATCTGAGAATCTGTAAAAATATGACCCTGTTTGTTTTCACTTTCAAATAAATGTTTTTATTTTGATTCAAGCATTTTTCTAATCAGTATTTTTTAATTTAAAAGTATTGTCAAAGTTAAA
The DNA here is from genome assembly GCA_018874515.1 of Drosophila greeni. Lineage (NCBI taxonomy): Eukaryota > Metazoa > Arthropoda > Insecta > Diptera > Drosophilidae > Drosophila > Drosophila greeni. The sequence goes on along the minus strand of JAEIIM010018337.1, from coordinate 3,684 downwards.
TTCAAGCGCTTTCTTAGGTTTTTTTTTAGTTTTTTGAACGCTTCAAAACGTTTTCTTATAAGCTTGTAAGTAAACCAAGTTCTGATTAGTCGGGCGAATGACTTTTATACGGGTTTCTGAAGCTTTTGATTAAAGAAAATCATTTTATTGAGAGGCTGCAAGTTTCGGGTACAGAGTATTCTAAAATAAACTGATTGCTTATCTCTTTGTATTATTGAATTTATATTTCATATTCAATTGTTATATTATCATTAATTATATTATACTAATTCCCTTTTCCTTCATTCAAAGCCCAGCTTAACTTGTCCCTCACACGTTCCATTTGAGCCTCAAATTTGGAGCCCGGCCGAAGGTCCTTGCTCGTCGGGTCACGCATAATCTTATTAAGCACCGGACCCAAACTCCCAGAGAAGAAATTTCAACAACGTCACCAATTTCCGGCAATTATTTCGACTGTCGGTTGATTTAATTTATTCGTTGCTCAAAATTAAAACCAAACCAAAACAAAGAAATCCCCTTGTCCAAGTCGAGCGACATTGTAAACAGGCCACATGCCACCGCATCCCCGCGCCGAAGGTCCTGCCGGGCTCCTGTTCCCTCCTCCTGCTCCCCGGCTCTCATTTCCCCATCCCTCCTGCTGGGCTTGTTGGCGCGATTTTTCATTCCCGTCGCAATTGGTTTTCAATTCAGGGCCCATGTAATCCCCCAGCTCCATGGGATATTTCTGGGGATTTATGTTGTTTTTTCTTGCTGTTGTGCTAGACGAGGGCGGAGCCGGGGTCCCTGCATATTATTAGCGAGCGCCGCGTGACTGCGAGTTCAACTTTTAATCGAATGCACATAATTGCCAAAATAAATCAATCAATTCGGCCCGGCTGCCCCCTAATGAGAACTGACAGCAGCCGCTGGCAAGTCATCCCCACTTGGGAACCCGGAGAAGTCCAGTTCTTTTTTAGGTTAACCCAATTCATGAAGGTCCTTTGCACAAATTACACTTGACAAGCAGTGGTGTAAGCCGGCTTATTCTTAAAACTTAATTAAATGTTAAATAAATTCACATATTTTCCTATTCTGCTACAATATAAATTTTATATTAAAAAACACGATACAATGTTTAATTTTTTTATTTTCCCTGTCCCAAAGTTAATCCCTTGGCTGAACTCTGTGGCTCAGTGTCAGATTCCCAGCTCCAGATCCGCTTTCCCCCGATGTTTCTCTGGAAGAAGGGCAACCTTTAACGACTTGGTTTACGTGTCATTAGACCTCGGAAGGAAGAACTCCGGCTAAAGCCCCGTCTTAGGTGAACATAAATATCCGTGTTCCGTCCGATAGTGATCTCTAATTCTCGCTCCACCTCCTCCAACAAGACACGTGCCCTTGGCCGCGCCTCCGTCTCGTTTTGTAATCCGTGAGATATGGCTACGATGACACACGCTCCACCGGCTGACTCCGTGCCCATTATGAAGATGACAAATGGAGCGCAACTGCCACCGACTGTCCTCCGGAGAAGTGTAAACAGAACGGGGTAACTTCCACGGCGGAGATCCCGGAGCGCGTGCGGGATTATGTGTCACAGGATTAGAGACAATACCAACTCCAGTGTTCCCACCTCGCGGGGTTTATTTGCGATTGGAATTGATTTAGCTTTGCTGGGAAATGGGCAATGGTATTGGTTGGGACTTCGATTTGGAAATGTTTTTAGGACTTGAACTCTATATTATATTTAAGAATTGTATTGCCAAGTTTTGTTTTAAGCTAAGACTTGAGGGAGGATTTTGTTTTTATTAAAACTTCGACTATGTATTCCTGATCAGGCTTTATTTTATTTATATATAATTAAGAATAGTTTTCCAGTTTTTAATATGTTCTCTTCATCCTTTTATGAAAAATCATAAACCCTAATGGGGGACATCCCGCTGGTTTCGCAGTAAAACAAATTTGCTTTAAAATTTCCAACCATAATTTGGTGTTGGCACCGAAAAGCACAAGCAGGAGCAGGGATTCATCTAAAAAAAAAGGGGTGAGACCTTCCAGGACTGAGACCTGAGCTGCCAGAACTGACGAGGACGTTATTAGCCGCAGGGGGAGTCAAGGCGCAAGGCAGATGAGGATAAGGCAGATACCTTCCAAGGGGTGTTTTTATTCCTTTTTTTTTTATTCCAGCGGGCTGCGGCCGTCCACAATTGAATTTTGAAAAAAAAAAAAACAAAACTGTAAAACGCATTTTTCAAAATGACAAACAAACCTAGCGAAAAGTGAAACGGAAACGAAAACAAACAATGGAGGCCAAGGAAAACAAAGTAACCTGAGACCGATTTCGACGATGATGCTGATGATGCTGATGATGATGAGGCTGATGATGATGATGAGGCTGTGGATGAAGGGGTGGCTCTGGTGGCTCTAGTGGCTCTAGTGGCCCTGCTGGAAGACGGTGAGGAAGACCCGCAAGGGGGTGTGAAAATGAAATAAGTATAAACAAACAGCGGCGCACAGTAGGCAGCTCAATTTTTGGGCAAAGTCAAATGGACTGACTGACTGACTGGGCGACAAGGGTTCGTCGTACCATCGCAGGGGTTGCTCTATGCGACTCTACAGTTTGGCAATTATAGTTTCCCGAAAAGCGGGAAATTGAACAAACAATGGAACTGTTATCAATCAGTTTTACATGTGTATCAACATTGCCAGCCCGACGGGGTCTCTGATTCGTAGGGTTGTGACTTGGAAAAGGTACAATTGATAGAGGCTTTTCTTTACAGTTTTTAAATAATTTTCATCATAAATATAATTGAATATAAGGTAGCATATTTAAGTGGGGCCTTGTTCAGACTTAAAAATAATTGGGGAAGCCTTAAGGGTCTTTTTTGGGCTTTAATTAAATCTGGAAAAGGATTCCCAAGTAAGTTTTATATATTGTATTATATTATATAATATTATATATAATATTTCCTTGATTAACACTTCACAGAGCTCCCAAAAAATTATCCCCTTAAAAAAGGAGACCTCTCCTTGACGTCGCGGAACCGCAGATGTCCGGTTCGAGGGAGGGATTCCACGGCGCTCCAGGAGACGACGGCGACCTTATTACGCCGCCAAAAGTGCAGGCCAATTGCAGGGGATGGACAGCATCACATCCAGGGACTGGCATTGGTTCCATGGTGCACTTGGCCGCGGGCATAAATCACGCCGTTTAATAACTAATAAACGCCATCGCTCAAGTGGCAGCTGTCAGCTTGTCAGCGGCGTCCGAGAAGCGTGAAATTGTCGCAACAGGACACTCCAGGACCAAGGGTCAGGACAAAGGCACCGTGCTCGTGTCAAGTAAAAAACACCCCAGAGGAATCCATCAGTTTTCGTGATTTCCGTATATTAAGTCATCATTTTCGGTCCCAGTTCAGGGCAAGAACTCCCGAGAGAGAGAGGAAAAGTACGTTTCGTTTGGGGAAAAACTTTAAATTGAAGCTGGGAATGGACGGTGGCTGCCTGTTTCTCTCTCTTGTGTCCATCCTGGCTGATTACAAGGAAAGTTAAGTGCTTTAACAGGCCTGGGGTTCCCCGGAACACACACAGCTCGGGGATCGCTTTCTTGTCCATGTTTCATTAGTGGTTAATGTTGGACACAATGGAGCCGGATTTGGGAAGGTTGAGATACATACGCAAAGGGAATAATATGGATAGTGTAAATAG
>JAEIIM010017957.1:0-21773 GCA_018874515.1 Drosophila greeni | reverse complement strand
ATTTCTCATGTTTTACAAAATAAACAGCAATAAAAATATTATAACATGTTCTACATACCGACTGGGAATTCTACATACCGATTCGGCTTTTTACACCGCTCCAATAGGAAATCGTGGGCACCATCGATAGCGACATAAAAAAATCGATAAAGGTAAAAATTCGATAGATAGTACCATCGATGGTTTCCCAGCTCTAGATTACAGTCGACCAAAAAAAATCGCCGCCATAAGTATTTAATGTTAAGGAATCTCTTTAAATCACGTGTTTTGCGCAAAATGTCCTGCTTTTCGCAAGTAATAAACCCCATAACGGGCGAGAATACATGGCAGGAGCGGGAAGACGACTACGACTACCACCAGGAGGTGGCCAACGCGGGATTCGGCGACATGCTGCACGACTGGGAGCGCAATCAAAAGTACTTTGCGGCGCTGAGGAAGACCATCGGCGAAATGCGGTCAGCCGGCAGGGAAGTTCACGTCCTGGATATTGGCACCGGTACGGGGATACTCTCCATGATGGCCCTGGAGGCGGGAGCGGACACAGTGACCGCCTGCGAGGCCTTCCTGCCGATGGCCAATTGTGCGGAGAAGATTCTGGCAGCGAACGGTGCCGGCGACAAGGTAAGGCTCATTCGGAAGCGTTCGACGGAGATCCTCATAGGTAAGGACATGCCGCGAAAGGCCAATCTGCTGGTGGCTGAGCTGCTGGACACGGAGCTGATCGGCGAGGGCGCCATCGGCATCTATAACCATGCCCACGACGAGCTGCTTACCGAAGACGCCCTCTGCATTCCCGCCCGCGCCCGTTGCTACGCCCAGGTGGCTCAATCCCCGCTGGCGGCACAATGGAATAGCTTGAAGACGCTGCCAAACCTGGACGGGGAGCCGCTGCTGCGTCCACCGGAGCAGCTGAAGGCCTGCCAGGGAGAGGCGGCGCTGCACGATGTGCAGTTGTCGCAGCTGCCGCCTTCCAGTTTCCGTCCCTTGACCGATCCCGTGGAGATCTTCCAGTTTGACTTTCAGCGCAAGGCGCCGCGCGAGAAGCAGCGGGAGCAGCTGCTTCGGCTGCAATCCAAGCAGCCGGGAGCCGCCGAGGTGGTCTTCTACTGGTGGGACATCCACCTGGACGAAAGCGGCGAGATCCTGCTCAGCTGCGCTCCCTACTGGGCGCATCCGGATATTAAGGAGCTGGCCTCCAAGGGGAAGGATCGGCCGCTGGCCAACGTGGTGCCTTGGCGGGATCACTGGATCCAAGCCATCTACTACATACCCAAACCGCTGCAGCTGCTCGAGGCGGGTCAGGACTTCCACCTGAGTTGCCACCATGACGAGTACTCGCTGTGGTTCGATGCGCACGAGGAGAAGCCCGCCAAGGCGGTGCGGCGGCATACGTGCTCCTGTGACCTGCACATGACCTACTCTCGCAGCCGGATCGGACAAATGAATCAGTCGCCGCGCAACAAGCGCTACCTGCGCTACTTGGAGGAGAGCCTACAGGCGGGCCAGTCCCGCGTGCTGGTTCTCGGCAACGGCTGCCTGCTGGGCCTGGCGAGCTCTGCCCTGGGAGCGGCCTCTGTGCAGCTCCACGAACCGCATCGCTTCTCGCGCCGCCTGCTGGAGTCCATTGTGCAGCACAACGAGCTGAAGAACGTGCAGTTTGTGGATAAACTGGAAGAACTGGAGGAGTCTCAGTTGGCTAGCCTGACGCACATCTTTGCGGAGCCCTACTTCCTGAATGCAATCCTGCCGTGGGACAACTTCTACTTTGGTTCTCTGCTGCTAAAAATAAAGGATAAGCTGTCGGCCGAGGTAAAGATCTCGCCCTGCTCGGCCAGGATCTACGCTTTACCGGTGGAGTTCCTGGACCTGCACAAGATTCGAGCGCCTATAGGCAGCTGCGAGGGCTTCGATTTGCGCTTGTTCGACCAAATGGTGGAGGTGAGTCCGGCTCAAGGTGGGATTTGTAAGCGGGTTTTATCTGTAATTATTTCCTTAAGAGATCCGCTGAGCAGGCGGTGTCCCTGGTGGAGGCCCAGCCCCTGTGGGAGTATCCCTGTCGTGCCCTGGCCCCGCCCGAGGAGGTACTCAGCGTGGACTTTACCAATTTCATTGAGGAGCTCCACCTGAGTGGCAGCATCGAGCTTAAGCAGTAAGTCCTCAAATTATTTCTTGTAATGCAAACCCCCTTGTAATACTCTTTTTTTTGTAGTCCTGGTAGCTGTAATGGCGTGGCCTTGTGGGTAGACTGGCAGTTAACAGACGACAGCAGTCCCAGATCCATTGTGAGCACTGGCCCCAGTGAGCCTGTCACGCCCGGGGAGTTTGTCCAGTGGGACATGTTTGTGCGCCAAGGTGTTCACTTCCCCAGGACCACAAAGGAGGCTATAAGCAGCCTAGACTGGAGCACGGACTTCAGACCCCTTCTTGGCGAGCTGAACTTTACTTTTAAACCCAAAAAGCCATAGGAATCTTGTTTACTCACAAAAATTTTGCAGAATGAAAGTCAGGTAATACATCAAATACAATTGATTAAATATAGTCGTGCCTATTCTAATCCTTGGGGATCTCGTTCTCCATCCGGGTCAGCGTGATGTTCCTGTCCGTCTGCGAGAGATTTGTCACCTTGGCGCCGAACTCGCCACCCTTCAGACGCATGCGCAGATCTAGGGCCCGAATGTCTGTCATCAGCGAGTGCTGCTTGTTCTCCAAGTCAGTGTCGATGCGCTTGCCGTGCTCCTCCAGTAAATTGAAGTTGCTCTTGCTCTCATCGATCTTGGCCAGCAGCCGGCGACGGATTTCACGCAGCTTCTCCACCTCCAGGCAGAGCATGTCGTGGGCCTGGTCCATGCATAGCTCCATGCCGGAGCGCTGGGCACGGTTCTCCAGGCGCGTCTCGGCCAGCTTCAGGGCATCCGTCTTGTCGCGCAGTGCTTGCTCCGAGATTCGAATCTCGCAAACAGCCTTCTCCATCTCCTCCTTCATCTTGAGCTGCTGCCACTCCAGCTCGTTCCTGGACCGCTGCGTCTCGAAGATGCGCTTGCGGATGGTGTGCTCCGCCCGGTCCTGCTGCGACTGCAACATGTTGCGGGCCTTCTCGCGGCAGACGAACAGAGCCTCCCGGATGGCGTACGTGTCGGCCAGCTCGTTCTCTGCCAGCAGTTTCATGTTCTTGACGTTCTCCAGCCAGGACTCGTAGGAACAAGAACTGGACAGCGACTGAATTAAGGAACGGACCTCGGAATGAGCAATCACACAACTTACTTCTTTGGATTCCTGGTGGCATCCGGCTTGTAGGAGATATTCGCAGAGTTGCGATCGAGGGCCAACTGCGACTTGTCCAGCTGTACCGCCTCCACCTTGTTTTCGATCTCCAGCCCAATCTTGAAGCGCACCTCCTCCAGCCGGCAGAGCTTCTCCCATGCCTTCTGGCAGCGATCCGCCAGCAGTCGCTGGTTATTCTCCAGCACCGCCAGCTCGTTCTTGATTTCCGTGTCGGCCTCGTCGTAGGTGATCTCCGAACCAAGGCGACCGTCGCGCATGGTGAGGCACTCGCCAATCACCGAAATGGGACCCGCCAGCGTCTCCAGCTCCCGTTCCGTGGCGCTTTTCTCCTCCTGCAGCATGTCAATCTCCCGCACGATGCGCTCGAAGGACTTTTCGAGGATATCCCGCCAGCGATTCAGCTCGGAGATGCTACGATCCGAAAAATAATCTCAGGAAAGACACCCCCAATGTCCGCTCTTCCAACTCACCGATCGGTCAGGGTCTCATTGGTCTCGTAGTTGGCCCAATCGCCCTCGATCCTCGTCTCATTCCTCAGCGATCGAGATGAGTGGCGGATGGCGAAGGCATCCGACCGCCGGGCATCGGCAACATTACGCATCTGGTTGACTCGGGCATACCAGTCCGTCAGCGAGATGTGCTGCATCGGCTTCTCCATCGTGACCACCGAATGGAACGCCATGGTGGGTCGCAAAGAATGTAAAAAGCTACGAAAGAATTACTAAACGGTTTTCTTTTTCTCCAATTTCAGAAACTGTGTGTGTTCTCAACTAGAGAACTCTTAGACTGAGGCGATGGGAGTGCTGAAACATCGATTCTCAGAGCTTGTTTGGTCAAGGAACACTAGATCTCCAAGGAGTCCGCCTGGGTCATTGTCATGGACGACGTGATGTTTTATTTTCACAGGTAAGCGAATTGTCATGGTAATAGGAAGCATAAAGGAATTTATGAGTTGCTTTAGGAATGTTTATTTGATTTCTTAATTTAAGTTTATTTTTTGTTCAGGAAACATTTTTCCAAATCCAGGAAGATATCTTAAAGAACTTATCATAGAAACTTTTTAAACAATCAGATAATGAAATTCTTTATTGCATATAATAATATCTTTAATTTTCTGCATAAAATTATGAATAAAGTCGCACACCGAACCTTACCATTTAAAAAATCAAAATAACCGCCCTGTCTTCCGCCTTCGTTGCCATCTTGACGCATATCGAACCATTATAGTTGGTCTGTTTGTTATCGTTATCGGGCAATAGCTTCGAAAATTAATGCAGCCCTGCAATGTAACTGAATTTTAAAAATGCTGATAAAAATATATTTGGATATGGATATGGAATAATGCATTGCCAAGCACATTCCAATTTTAAATCTGGGCTTTTCAAAAAATAACCGTGTATATGTACTTGTGATAAGTCAAACTTTCGAAAGATGCGTCAGCCGCTTAAAGGCTTGTTACCTCTTTGTGATACCCAAATTTTGCATGAATGACTCATGGCTTTGGCACTCGCTTTAGCTCTGGAATCAGTGATCCCCCTGGGTTTTTATATAGTATATGTTTTTTATTTACTCGGAATACGCATTTTCTGCTGATCCATGCTCACATGACTGAAACTGGTAGTGCAGTGATAAGGAGAGTCGTTGCATAGATAGGGATTCAGATGCTGCTGCTGGCAGAAAACAAATGCAACGTCATAGATGCTGCGTAAATTGATAATGGGCTCTGAATGAACTGGGAAATGGAAACTCAACACGGGAAAACCAATTATGTAAGCATGTTTTTACTGCACCTAGCCACCCAGTACATACTATTTATGAACCGCCGTATTAAGGCGCGATTAGATTGTTGACTAAATCCGGCCGGGCCAGGTTAGGTAAGATCTGGGGCTGGCTGCCGCCTGCTGCCTGCCGCCAATGCTGAAAAAAGAATTTAATTTGTCTAATCTAATATTATTTTATGACGTGCCACCCAGGGCCATATAATTTCGGGGGCTTATCACTTGCAGCAAGGGGTTCTCGGGGAACTGGGGACCGGCCGGAGGCACCGGCTTATCAATCAAAACTCGAAGTCAGCGCGAGGTTCGATGATTGGTCGATGCGATAGGGAAAACTAGCTGGAAAGCGGAATTCGGATCCCAGATTTCGGATACTGACTGGTTGTACTCGGAAGGGAAGTCGTTGGGGGACCAAAGTTCGAGGTTCCCCCCCGTGATAAAGAGCCACCGCAACCGGATAAACGCCAGACTGATAAAAGCATAATCCGCACTTCAAGTGCTTGGCACTCTTTTTTTTATAAGCACTGGCGGTTCATGAACCTTCTAATGAATTCAAGCCAGCGCATGACTTTCGGTTTTGCCAGCGATTAGCTAATTACGACTATCTGCCTCTCTCCAGGTTTATCTAACGATCTAGCGTTGCTCCGATTTCATAATTTCTGGAAACAATTTCGAAAGGTGCTACAATTCCGGGTTCCCTGTTCTCCTAAAGACCTGCTGATGGGCCCAGAGACTTATTTCTGTGGCAGGCAGTTCCTCAACTCGGTCCGTGAATGAGCCCCATTCACATTTCTCAGTTTATCTCTTGTGTAGAGTGGAAAAAGCCAAAGGCCCAGAAGGCCCACACACACACGGAGCGTCCGCAGCACGAGGGCAAACACTCACACACGAGTTATCCACCTCTGGGTTGTACGGGAACGCACAGTGTGTGATATGTAGCGATATGTATATACACTGGTAAAAAAACCTGGGCCCAGGAATTGAAAAAACTAAAGATATTTGTGATCCAGGTCAATTTTAACCGGAGAAATCCAATGCAATACAATTTTAGAGGGTGAACATAAAAAAACTCTCGTATGATACTAACCTAAACTTATAAGCTATTCTTGCTGCTTTGCTTGTACTTAGCAGGCAAAGCTAGTAGGTGATATAAAATATTTATATTTAACTTAACTGAAATTAATATTAAAAGTTATCTTAAACAACTTTTCAAGTTCTGAGTTTAAATTCCATTAACATCGAATGGAATTCTTATGAAATTTAGGTAGAAAAGCCGTTCTTTCCATTTATTTTCCCAGTGCATTGTTATGTGTAGTAAGTGTGGTTTCTTTTCCCTGGAAAAAGTCCCAAAAAAAGAAAAAAGACCGGAGAGAACCGAAGAAGCCGGCGCAGAAACACTCCCAGGTCCCGAAACCGAGACCGAGACCGAAGAAGAAACAGAAACAACGAAACATAAACGTAGAGTCAACACGAGAGCTGGGAGAGCTGAGAGCGCAGTGCCAACACCAGTTGCTGGCGCGCATTGCGTATACGACGGATTGGTGGGTTCCACGGAGCCATTTTGAGAGCACTCTTGCCGGCGCGGCTCGCGCTCTCTGGGATCTGGGGCCGATCAGATCTCGGGGATTATTTCGGATTAGATCAAGACGAATCCCATTCAGAACGCGCCTTCCGTCCAGCCAGCCAGCAGGGAACACGCACACACCGACCGGCAGGGAGCACACAGATACTCACGCTCACCACGGCGTGTGTGTGTGTGTTGCCGCTGCTGCTGCTGCTGTTGCTGTTGCTGCTGCTGCTGCTTTCTGCTGCGCGGTTTATACTGCCAACACATTCTGATTTCCCTTAGTTATCTTTAGTCCGTCGCGTCGCTCGCATCGAGTTCATGAGGCGATCTCCAGGCCCACGCAGCGGAAGCCGCCACTGAGTGTTGTTTCGACCGAGAATACAGAAGACAGGCGGAGAAAAAGTAAAGCAAATAATACCCTGCAAAGCCTTGGCACTTGAAAACCCGAATCGTATCGAAACAGCACAGTTTTGTATGCTCCACGGAATATATGTACATGTGGTTCGTGCATATGCTGCTCCTCCGCTCCGCTCCGCTCTGCTCTCGGTCCCAGTGCCCAGCTCCCAGTGCTCGGGGCTCGGTGCTCAGTGCTGTTCCGTTCGGTTCGGTTCGAATATATAAACATATGTATAATCAGATACTGATACATATAGCCTAGAAGTATTTTTAAGCGTGTTGTTTCCTACGCGTCGCCGCGTTGACTTTTAACTTTCGCTTTTACTGTGTCGGCGGCGTACGCGCGTTGTTCGATTTGCTTTCGCTTTCTCGAAAGCACACGAAAATACAATAAATAAAAATAAAAAAAAAATCAAATTCTTTGCAGCGCGCCAAAAATAAGAGCAGAACTTTGCCTCTAAATAACCCACACACTCGCCACTCGGACACATCTTTCGCTGCAACACAAGACACGCCGCATCGATACTTCTCTCGGAGGTAAGCCAGGCAACACCCTTTCTCTCTCTCGGCGGCTCCTCCCCCTCCCTGACTGGGCTCAAAACGGGTTTTGGCCAAAAACACACTGCCAGCGACATGCGGCAGAAGTGCGCGCGCGTTCCAGGTTCTCCTTCGCTTGGCCAAGAAGGGTTAGAGCCCCGCCAGCGATACCAGGAAAAAGTCAGGAAAAAGGCGGCTTTTGCAACGCCATTTGGCCGCTTTCCGCCCTCTTTGTTGCTTTGCTGCTTTGTGTTCCCCCACCGGGTTTTCCTCCCTGAACTTGAACAAAGAACAAAAGCGGCTTACGTTCAGATCGATACTAACTAAGCCTCCAGGGGAAATATCTCAGGAACGTGAAAAGAATCCCCTTTAAACTAGCTCCTTCAAAGTTTAACTTGGTCTTTGAGTAGTGTTACTACTTCTCTAAGCTACGCTTTCGTTTCGAAGTTGGTTCCAGCTTCTAATGAGTTTATTTCATGTCAAAAACCTATATTTAAAAGTTGATAATTCAATTTCTTTAGTGGACTAACCAGTTCGTCAGACCCCCTGGGAGTACCTACATTTGCACCTGCTGCCCGGCTATGCAAATGCAGATCGATTTTAGTTTAGCTTTGCCTTCATTATCCGCACATTAATTACGGCTTTATCTCCACCGATTCGACACGCCTTCGGGGGGTGAGTCAGCGATCGAATTTTTGGCCAAAACCCAAGGCTTCTCCGCCGCCGCTCTTCGGGGGCCTCTGCGCGTGGCTTTTGTTGCGTTTTATCTTACAACCGGTTGCTGCTTGCCGGCAAAAAGCAAACAAAACAAATCGAGAGCCGAGAATAAGTGTTAATGGCAGATCCCACAGCTGTCGACGAAATCAAGAAATCAAATCAGAGAAACCGAAAAGTCCAAGTCGAGCCCGCTCAGCCACATCCACATCCACATCCATAGGCACATCCACAGCCATAGCCACATCCACATCCATATTCATATCAATGGGCCGTGACGCGGGTTGGAAGCATTAGAACTGCAAGATGCCAATGACCCAATTTCCCCCCTCTCACTCCCCCCAGTACTCCACCCCGCCAGCGAGCTAATTGCCCGGCTCTATAATTAATCACCAATCCGACTCCGAATTCGATTCAGAGTCTGATTTTTTTTCTGAGTCAGAAGCAGCTATTTTTCGATATTTTTCGGTTAATTAGGAGTTGAGAGCACTGGGAAAAACTAGAGAAGATTTCCCTTAATGTTTATGTATAAATGTTTTATAAAGAAATGTATTTATACAGGGCTTAATATAGAATCTGTTAGGATTAAGATCAATGTTGAAGATTGAGTTCCTACTGCTAGAATCTTTTTTGCAACACTTTTCTAGCTTTCCAGAAAAGTACCTAGTTTCCCAGCAATATTTTTGCTGTCTGTAAACTATGAATTAGAAATCTTAAAACATGTTTTCTGCATTTACAATGGCTCCCTTCCCTCCCAGCCCCAGACTCATTGCCAAATAAGAGGCGGCGGAGTTTTCCCATTCAACATTCTCGCTGAAGCCGCCTGGGTTTTTCTCATTCTTCGGCATGGTCGAGTACGCTTGCGTGAGGACTTGGTTAGGCATTCTTTTCGATGTTTGCTATTGGAAAACCCAAACAGCGCCGAGAGTCTGTGGAAATTTTTCCACAACAAACAACACAACACGAACGAGCGAGCGGACGATCGGTGATCGATAATCGCTGTGTAAATATTTGCGGCAGATTAAGCCAATTTTAGAGTGCAGCTCACTGCAGTTTGTTTGTTTCCTTGATTTGCTTATCAGATCAGTCCGGAAAGCAGCCCCTTTTGGCGCCAATGTCGGGGTCGAGCTGAGAACGAGCTAAGTTGGAACCTGGACTCCGGGGGCTATGACGTCCGGCGATGTGGGGGAGGCGGGCGGAGCCTCCTCCTGACACACAGCCACGTGCAGATAACCCAATAAACGAACGACAAACACACGGAATCACGACTCTCGACTCTCGATTTCCATTTGCTCGGTTCGATCCGATCCGAGAATAATAATTGCGCGACTTGCACTTATTTTCCATGATTTGAACATGTTAATTGATTACGAATCCCATGCTCTACTTCCGCCCAGAGAGCGCTGAGGAGCACAGACCCCGGCGACCATTGATCGCTCCACTAATTGTCGCGGCGGCGGGGGCCTTTGTTCATGCCGATAGTGGTGGTCAGCGCGCCAGAGGATGGATCTAGTGCCCCGCATGAGACGATAGCTAACTGTGTCGACGCCCCAAAAAGATACAACTTCCCGCTCCTTGGCCTGCTCCCCGAGTGGAGCTGCTCTGCGCCGCCGGGTGAAAGGCCGAGCGATGAACTTGACGTGACAGCTGCTGCTGCTTCTGCTGGCCCCGAAGTGTTTGCCATCTCACTCCGGAATGGGGCCAACTTCAAGAGGTGACAAGAGTGCCCGGCGGGGGCTCTTTTTTTGGGGAAACATCTAAAGAGATCTGTTCCAGAGACAATGGGTGTAGAAGCTATTACTCATCATGTTCTTAGGTGCATTTTCTTGTGCTTGTTCAGATTCTTCTTCTCTAAAATATCCACTTGATTTTTGGGGAAAGCATTTACTGATCAGATTTGGTGCTAGTGATAAAGCTCATCTTCGATATAGTTTAGATACATATCTTTAGTTCTCCCTGAGCAGGAGTAGGGCATCTGCGAGTCAGTGTTTCCACTCCATTTTCCACAGCAACTTCTCTGGCAGACATCGGAGTCAGCGCAGCCTTCTTGGGCTCGCTCCATTTTCGGCTACCGGCTTAGCTAATTAATATTTTGAGCGTGGAGTCGCTTAACGATTGCTTCACTTGTACCTACAAATTGCGGCGCTGAGATACGACGAGGCTTGGAACCTGTCCACCAGACTATCTAAATGGGTCCGCACGCACGATGTGCCGGATGGTGAGAGGAGGAGGAGGGGCAGGACGCCTACAGTTGCATGTTATAAATAACAGAGCCATGTACTACATGTGACATGTGTGTGCAGTACGCACACACGCGCCGCAGGGAGAGCGAGACGGTCGAGATAAAGATACGAACACACACTTGAAGATACAGATACAGATACAGGAAAACCGGCGGCAAGGAAAACATCTTAAGAACCCGCCGGCCGCGTCTTCGTCTGCGTTCTCGTCTGGAGGGTATCCGTGGCCCCCTTCGATCCCGCCTCTGCTTCTGGCCATATGTGTTTACCTATAACATTTATTAATTCAATCGACGGGCATCAATTTAAGCGCTGTCAACAGTCACAATTGGCGCTGACAACTGTTTGCCGCGACCTCCGCCCCCTCCTGGAAACCAGAGGGAAAATCGAGTGATGGACGGGGGCTGTTTGCTCGCCGCGGGATTAGCTTACAGAGAGTGGAGGGAGACTGGACTGGGAGCGGGGACTCGGAGGCCACAGGAGCCGGCTTGTCACATTAGCCGCCGTTTTGCGGGGCCAAACCCAAGGGAGAGTAAACAGAGAGGCGAACAGGCAGGCAGGATTTCCTCAAGCTCCATGGCGGGATACTCTTACACAATATCAAGCCATGAATTGGTTATACCTTTAGTATATTTAGATAATATTTCAAAATATTTATAGATGTTTCCCTCAAGGCAACTTTTCGCTCACAAAACTCCTTGCTACATATATTTTCGTAGGCCTCCACAAACCCCCCGAGATAGGGCCTATACCCAAGTTGTTTTCACAGCAATCAAGACTCAAACTGGGTGCGTCCTTTTGGCCAATTTGTAGAGCCAAGATGTCTTCGCTTTCGATATATATTGTGGCCACAATATGGGATCGGGGCAACAAGTAAATGCTAATGTCTATTTATACTTTGGCCGTTGTCGCTGTGGCAAGTCAGTTACGCGGAGGCACTTCGAGGGCTTCCTTCGATGGGCCCTCAGCTCGGTTCTCGGTTCTTGATTCTCCCTTTCTGGGTTCTGGGTTCCGAGTTCTGGGTTCTGGGTTCTGGGCTCTGGACTGCGTGGCCATTTGGGCATGAAAATGAAAACAAAATCTGAAATACGAACGCGGATCGAGTGCTTGAGGGTGTGCTAGCGGCAGGTATTATGTTATTGGCTCGAGGATGGGAAGGTGTCGCAACACTTTCGATGGCACAATAAACAAATACCCGGCCGTAGCCTTAGCCCGGCCAGACCCTTGTGTTATCGCCACGCTCGGTCTTTATGGGTTCCCATAAATTCGCATGGTCAATGATATGGCCGAAATTCGGTCGTTAAGGAAATGGAATTATCAAAACTGGGTCCCGGTTCAGTCGGTCACGTGGTGGTGGAACCGTTTAGGGCCGAGTCCGTTGCCGGGCAGAGGGATCCCCGTATCAGGTGTGTTTTACTATATCCCTGTTAAGCCGTTGCCGGGGCCGTGATAAGCCCTGAAATCTGGCGGAATAATCAATTAATTTATGGAATGCATGCTCCTGCCGGGACAGAAGTCCGCCGATTAGCGTTGGGTTTATCTCTGACTAAACATGATGCAATCTCGGCCGGAGCAAATCCCTGCAATTCCCCAGATAAGCTTGCTGACTGAGCTTGTTTGTCGCGGTCTCTGGGGGATATATCACCGGGGCTGCTTGGTTACAGAAGATCGCCTCAGATCTCGTCTTATCCGAGCTACCAGTCACCGGGTCCATGTAAGCATTCGCTTTATGGCCCCGCGGCGGATCAGATTAGATAAAGGCAACGAAAAATAGCGATTGCCAAGGCCAAGAGTTTGTTAGCCGCCGCAAGATGTGGACAAACAAGAAAAGCAATCAAAAGAAAAGGCAAAAAGCCACAGCACAAAGTGTACTCGTGGAGCAGGCACCTCATGTGCCTAGCATACGGAATCCACCGAGCCTCCTCCTGCGCCTCGATCTCCCCACCACTCTTTTCTCTTTTGGAATACATAATGGCGATTCTTCGTTGGCCAAGACAATCGATCTGCTGACGCACTCCTGGCCCTGGCATTGGCCATCGTTCTTGACGTTTGACAATCCGCTTCCACCCACTGAACGCCACCACCTGCTCCCATCTGCACCCCCCCGACTGCCATCTGCCGATTGACGTCGATGTGATAAACAGCGAAAAGCCTTTCACACCACGCACCTCTGTGCAGATATCTGACAGATACACATGTATATAGTGGCGGCGCATCCAATAGAACCCGAAATATTGGGGGAAAATAATAATAAACGAAGATGGGCAGAGATAGCTAGCAAAGCCAGTTCTCAGTTGGGATACTATAAGCTTTTAAAGCGGTTTATTTGAACTCAAAGATAAAAGTATATACTATACACAAAAAGAGTCTCATTGAATATTAAACGTTCTATGAATAGTAAAAATGTATTGCTCAATTTATTCATAATGTTTCTTTACAAGTTGCAACCCTCTTCTTATTTCTATTAAATCAGAGTCCAAACTGTAGCCACAAATGGCGTTCCCCCAATTTTCCTAATTTTCCCTCTGCGATTATATTTTCCACCCGCACTGTAGCACCTGAGTACCCCAGTACAGGTGCAGCTCCTCCGGTTCAATTGTGCGGCTATCGGGGCACGTGACAGTTAAAAATAGATTTATCCATGCAAAGTGGTAGAAAACACAAAACCCGGCGAACCATGGGGGCGTATGCGCAACGCGAAGGCCACTCTCGCTTTCGGGGTAAACACTTGCGTAACCCAACCATTGGCGGATCTCGCTCCCACCGATCCCACCCATACTCATCCGATGCAGTCTTCTTGCGATCTTTCCAGGAAATGGCCACACAGCAGACCAAGTCCCAGGACGAGCTGGCCGCCAGTGCGCTGGTGTCCAAGCAGCCGGACAACATCAAGGAGGAGAACGAGGAGGAGAGCGAGGAGATCGACGAGGCGGCCGTGGTAGTGCCCCCGGACAGCGGCTGGGCCTGGGTGGTGATGGTGGCCTCCTTCCTCTGCTGCACGGTGATCGACGGCATTGTCTTCTGCTCGCCGCTCATCCAGGAGCAGTTGATGGCCGAGTTCAAGGTGAGCAAGGGCTACGTGGCCTTCGTCTCGTCGCTGCTCAGTGGCTGCTACCTGATGGCCGGTCCCTTCGTGAGTGCCATGGCGAACCGCTTCGGCTTCCGGCCGGTGACCATGGCGGGAGCCGTGTTCGCGGCCATCTGCTTCGGGCTGTCGTACTTCGCCACCAGCGTGGAGTACCTGTTCCTGATCTACGGCATCCTGGGCGGCATCGGCTTCTGCATGGTCTACATCCCGGCGGTGGTGATCATCGGCTTCTACTTCGAGAAGTGGCGCGCCCTGGCCACCGGCGTGGCCATGTGCGGCTCCGGCGTGGGAACCTTTGTCTTCGCCCCGCTGACCGAGGTCCTGCTGAAGATTGGCTGGCGCGAGACCCTGGCCATCCAGGGAGCCATCGTCCTGTCCTGCGCCGTCTTCGGTCTGGCCTTCCGTCCCATCCAGCCCATCACGCTGTCGGTGACCAACGAGGCGGGCGACGAGCAAGAGAAGAGCAAGCTGAACGGACACGGCAACACCGTGGCCCCCACGCCGCAGCTCCATCAGGCGGCCTTCACCAAGCCCCTGCCCGAGGGTCGCTTCGCCTACTCGATGCCCAACTCCGCCCACAACACGTACATGGGTGCCTCGCAGCGCCACCACTACCCCACTGCCCAGGAAATCTTCAAGGGCATGAACCTGGAGCGTCGGCCCTCGGGCACCGCGGCGCAGAGCAGCAAGGGCACGGAGCTGAAGCAGCTTAGGAAGTCGCAGCCCACGACGCCCAACGGGGATCCCCAGCAGCTGACCTTCAACCTGCACAAGGAGCTGACGACCGTCGGCGAGAACGAGGAGGAGGCGGAGAACGATAACCTGTTGGAGACGGAGGCCAAGCCGGTGACCATTCAGGCGCGCAGACACACAGTGTCCGGCCGCCGGCCCCAGGACATTGGCAAGCGATCGGCGGCCGCCGCCCACGAGGCGCACCACGGCCAGTCGTCATCCTCGAGGCCCATGTACCGTGACGATATCTTCTTCACCGGATCGCTGACCAGGATTCCGCAGTACCAGTCGCAGACCTCGCTCGCCTACCACATGTCCGTGACCCGGCTGCCCACCAAGCAGGACATGCTGGAGGACCGCCAGAAGGGCTGCCGCATCTGTCCGGAGGCAGTGCGCCGCACCCTGTCCACCATGCTGGACACCGAGCTCCTAAAGTCGCCCGCCTTCATGTGCTTGGCCTTCAGCGGCTTCCTGACCATGATGGGTTTCTTTGTGCCTTTCTGCTTCCTGGTGGAACGCGCCGTGGCCGGTGGCATGGACAAGACATCGGCCCTCTCGGTGCTCGGCGGCATTGGACTGGTGAACACCTTCGCTAGGATCGTGTGCGGATCGATTAGCTCGTTCCCCAGCGTCAAGCCGCTCTGGCTGAACAACTTTGCCCTGACCGCCGGCGGCATCGCCACCATCTTCAGCGGCGTCGTGATCAACGCGGCCTCCCAGTGGACCTTTGCCCTGTTCTTCGGCATATGCATTGCCTGCTTCTCCGCGCTGCGCTCACTGATCGCCGTGGAGCTGATCGGCCTGGAGAAGTTGACGAACGCCTACGGATTCCTGATGCTCTTCCAGGGCCTGGCGGCCACGGTGGGCACGCCCATAGCAGGTGGGTAATCATTGTCCATTAGATCTCTCAAGCAATACTAACTGCTTTTGGCCTTGCAGGAAGCCTTTACGAGATGACCAACAGCTACGACATGGCCTTCTACTTCGCCGGCGGCCTCATCCTGCTCTCGGCCTTCCTCTGCTACCCCCTGACATGCGTGAGCCGGTGGGAACAGCGCCGCAACGAGAAGAACACCCCTCTGCCGGCCGCATAGATAGCCTAGGAGAGAAATAGATCATCTGCCAGACAGCCTGAACACCTTGTCAACGCAGCCACACAACTATCTCCGAGGGCATCGGGCACCCATCGGGGTGGCCTGGGCCCCGAGGAGCGGGAGCTAGCTAGCGAGAGCGCGGAAGCCTGTTCCGGAGTACTTGATACGTTAAGATTAGACGTAAGCGTAATGTTGTGCCTTCGGATGGAGAGAGTGTACATTAATGTTTCTATAAGCTTTAAGGGAGGACGAGGAGGAGCAGCTAGGCTAGGTTAACCGAACACATTATTAATACTATTACTACGTAGCCCGTAAGCAGCTCCTGTGCACATGGCTATGGCTGGGCCACAAGTCGACTGCCAAGTTAAGAATCGTTTTGTTGAGTTATTTAACACGAGGAGAATAGGGAGGAGAAACGAGGAACGAGAACGAGGAGAGCGCATTTGTTTACCTTTGTAAGACACCACGTTGGACTTCGTTACATAGCTTAGATAGATTTATCAATCGATCGGGTCAGTGCACTCGCCGACGTAAAGCAAATAAACAACAGCCAGGCGATGGAGGCATCTATCTGGAAGTTACACATACTATATATATTGTACGATACAACAGAGAACACAGAGTACATACATATTACACACACGGACCGCCACATACTCAGCATACGCGTTTATCAACAATACAATAATTACATTGCAAGAGAATGAATTGTTTTACATTTACGACGACATCACTTCATGCAACAATAAAGACGATTTCCGATTAATACAAACTAAACGATCCCTATCGGTTTATTACTTTCGCAGCACAAAGTAAGCCTAACTAAGTAGGGTTGGGCGGTGACTATGAACAAACATTTGAAATGTGTGCTTAGATCCATTTTTAAATAAGTAACGCCTCTCGATGATGTGTCTTTGGTCATGGCACACTCCACTCACTACTTTTCCTGATTCAGTGAATTGATGAACTCCTCCAGCTTCTCCTGGATCATCCGCACTTTGACTGGGGAAGATAGCACTTGGGCGTTAAGGAACTAATTCAATTATCAAGTCAGACAAACTCACTTAGTTCTTCCGCCAGCAGCACGCGCTTGCCGGTGAGCAGGTGCGCCTTCTTCTCCTCGTCGTCGCTGAACTCGTCCAGCACCGCCTTGATCTCCTTGTCCAGCCGCCGCGCCTCCCGGTTGATTACCTGCTGCCTCAAGGCGTTGCCTGTTATCTTTATCACCTGCTGGATGCGCCAGAACAGCACGACGTCGCTGCAGGAGATCTGCAATAAATAAATTAGAGCTCGAGTTGGGATAACCTTTGCTTTGTCCTTAGCCCGCTCACCTCGCACTCGGCTCCTTGCTGCGTGTACAGGTAATAGGCCTTGCGACAATCCTTCGCCCTCTGCAACGCCTGCTGCAGGAAGTGTCTACAAAACAGGAGAAGGCTATAAAAACAACTCCAGCGAGCGACAGCTACTCACTTTCTGTAGACTGGGAACCACGTCTGCCTTATATAGTCCGTGTCCACGTCCACGTTATCACGCTGCAGGTTCTTGCGCACCGTCGTCAGCTCATCGTAGCTCAGAGTGGGCAAATGTTTCTACAATCATAATTGAGAAATGTTATCACCCAAGGAACAAGCAATTACTCTCGAGAACTACTCGTCTTAACTCGCAACAAGATTGACAATTAAGATTGAAAGAACAGAGCCTCTTTGAGGAATTATCTCGCAAATTTGTTAACTGAAATTTGTCTGATAAATCGGAATAAAATCAAAAACGTTTGATATTTTTATATGAAGGAATCATTTTCGACAGTATAAATCATATATATTCTTGATCAGCATCGACAGCCGAGTCGAACTAGCATGTTAGTAAAGAAAAAGAAGAAAAAAAAAATTTTCAAATTTTTTCAAAATTTGATAAGGGGTTACATCATTAAAATTGTCAAAAATTCGAAAAATATTTTTAGCTTTAAAATTTTGAATTTGCTATGCTGACTTTTAAAGCTCATCAAAACTAGCACAAAGAATGTTTCCGAATTGAATTTGGTACATTTTTGGCCAAGTTATGACCGATTTTATATTCGCCTTAGCCAGTTTCAAGGGTACATTGGCTTCGGCTTTTGTCGCTGAGCGATTCTAGGTGCCTATCCAGGTTACAGAGAACCGTAACGTGCAGGTTAGACTTAACCCTAAATGAATTCCACACTCACCGAGTCCGTTTTGAGAATTTTGTCCAGTTCCCCCTTGACACACCGCCGCTTCTGCTGGTCCTGGGTGAGGTACTGCCAGTGGGTGAGGCGTCGCATCTGGCCGGGGCCAAACATCTGCCCCAGGGTCTCCTCCGTCTGCACGAGCTTCGCGTTCACGGACGTCTCCAGGAACTTGACCGCCGAGTCCCACTCGGACTTGGTGTGCACGAACCGATCCTCCAGCGTGTTCAGCTGGATGACGCGCAGCATATCGATGGCCTTGTCCTCCCAGCTGTGCCGCCGTATGGCCTCGTCCACCACCGCGCCCTTAAGTTGATCGAAGATGCCGTCGTGGTCCTGGGACTTCTTGGAGCGCTCCATCAGCGAGATGAACTCCAGCTGCAGAGCCTCCCAGCCGGCCTCCACGGACTTGGCGGGCAGAGCCTGCTCGGCCCACTGCCGCAGCTTGATGTCCACCATGGTGTTGAAGGAGTCTGTAATTAGAGACATTCCAGCGATTAGTTCAGCCGAATTGGCACGGAGCACCACAGGTGTGTGTGTGAGGGTAATGATGATGGTAAACAAAGCCACAAAACAGTCGCGATAATAGCAGCAATTTGATTCAATTAGCCTTTGATTTTAGCCCGAATTCATTGACGAAATTAACGGATCTGTCATAAAATGGTAAGTAAACACGGGCCCAAACGTGTTTCGGCACAAATCTGGTTTCGTTTCGTTACGTTACACCGGGCGCTCGTAAATCTCCACGCTTTCCGGCAGCAGTCCCCACATGACTCGCGGGCTGCTTAGTCACTTATAAAACGCTGCTAATGGCGTCGAAATCGGAGGAGTACACAGTAAATTTACACGCATGATTCAAGCTGCGTTTGGGCCGCGTCGGATTCCCAGGAGGAGGCTTCCAAACCGGTTCAGGGCATGTGATTCCCTCGCTTCCACGATAAATGCAAAGTTAAACAACTGGCACACGTGAGACAGGTGTGCTTTCCCTTCATCTTGAATCGAGAACAACGACAACACACACTGGACGAAGCACAAGGCGGCGGGTGATGAACGGGGACGTGCCTCCAACGATGACGTTAAGACCTACAACTTAGCACTACAAAATATTACTTTGAGAACCTGACTGAGCGGCGGGCAGGTAGATGTTCTCGAACACGTAGTTGGACAGCTTCTCCCACAGCTTGGCGTTGAGGGCGTCATCCCACTTCTTGGCCGAGATCTGCGACAGCGTCACCACCTCGTCCAGTATCTCGCCCTTGGCCTTGTCGAACAGCTCGTCGCGCCCGGACTCGCGCAGCCTGGAATTGGAATTACTCGCTAAAAAGCGCGCTAATTGGTTAACTTTCTTCGTTCTTACCTGGGGAAGTTGTTCTTCCACTCGGTCTCCAGGTTGAACCTGGTGGCCTTAAATGCATCCGCCTGCTGCTCAATGGTCTCGCGCACCATCTTCCAGAAGCGATCGGAGACGGCCAGGCTGAGATTTCGGCTGGTCACCTGATGGGGCATGATGACGCCGCGACGACTAAGCGGGGAGCAAGGTTAGATTATCTGATTCGACCTCATCCTTCTCGTTACTCACTGGAACAGCTTCGAGTTCTTGAAAAAGTCCTCCTCGTACTGCCTGATGGCGTCTATGCTGTCGTCCTTCCGGCCGCGTCCTGTTACCACAGCATAGTAGCCTAGAGCCTTCATGGGGAAGAGCTTGCCAGAGAGAATCTTCCTTATCCTATCCGGGTCGGCCAGCTCCTCGGCCAGATCCACTTTCGTCAGCACGAAAATGGTTCGCCGACCCAGAGGATCGCACTGCATGACCAGGTCCGTGACATTGCTGCGCTCCGCGTCCACGGAGCCGTCTTGGATGCACAGAATGATGGCGTTGGGGTTGCTCATGTAGTGCTTGGTCATCTGGTGGATCGAGTCTTTGGTGTCGGAGGCCATGTCCACGGTCATGGTCTGCAAAGGGGGTCTTTAGTACAAACAATATTAAATCCCTGGGGGATACCCACCGAGATAATGCCGGGAAGATCGACGAGGACCATTCGCTGCAGACCGGGACCCTTGACCGTCATGGAAATGACTTCATTGCTGACCGTCTTGCCGCCGCGAACGGAGGCTCGCATCCGGAACTCCACCTCCTTGCGCAGATCGGCCAGATCCGACTCCTTGGTGAGGTCGTACTCCCTGTCCGAGTCCCTGAACTGCGCCACATGATAGGGCCCCTCCGCCAGGGTGACCTTGACGGGAGCCCGGGTCATCATCTCGCCACTGCCGCGGGGGAAGATGCGCGCCTTGGCAATGGACTCCAGGACCGAGGTCTTGCCGCTGCTCTGATCTCCCACCACGACGACGCGCGGCAGATGATCGGCCATGGTGTAGCCCGTGTCGTAGCCGGAGAGCTCGTCCAGCACCTCGGAGTACATGTCGATCAGGGACTTCTTGATCTTCTTGGCCGACGTCTTCTTGTTCGTCTTGAGGATGAGGAACTGCTGGCGCAGATCGCGGTTCTCCTTCTCCATCTTCTCGAGCTCCTTCTGGTACTTGATCTGCACATTCATGATCTCCGTCTGCAGCGTCTCCACCTGGCTCTGGAGTTTCTCTGTGGGCGGGTTCAAGGGGTTGGTTTGAGAAGGATTTCCAGCTAGAGGAGGGTTCTTTACTCACCATACTTCTTGCGACTCTCATCGGTGGTAATGCCCAGCGCGGCCACAGTGGTCTTGGCCTTCAGGTCCTCCTTGGCTGCAACAGAGTGGGGAGTGTGTGGGGAAATATGAGTCTCGGTTACGATGGGCAGGGTTCTCTCACTTTAAATCTTTTCAGGGGCTGGGCGGGCAACCTACTTTCGACAATCTGAACTCCTTGATAGTCGGCCGCCTCGATGGCATCGTCCAGGCGGTTGTCGAACCAGCTGCGCCATTCCGACAACTTATCCTCGCCCAGCTGCTTGAGCTTCGGATCTACAACACAAGCAAATGCCGTGATTCAGTGATGCAGTGAGAGATTCAGAAAACGAAAACGATGCCATTCAGGCCAGGATAAACTAAGCAACTAAATGGCCATTTAAAGTGAGAGAGAGAGTGAGAGTTATCAACGGAGTTGCTCTCCGGGAGAACTCCGAGAGCAGGAGCCTTGTGTACTCACCGATATCGATGGCGTTCTTGACCAGGCCTCCCACCTCCATTAGGTTGCGGGAGAAGGCGTTCCACCGCTCGCCCTGCGGCATGGCGTCCTCCAGCCACTTCATGTCCGGCAGCCCGTCCTTCCAGTCCTCGTATTTCTTTGCGGAAAAGTTACAGAAACTCTCAATATTTGCAAGAAGTTATATAACACCGCCGAGACTCACTTTGCTCAGGGACATGCCCCCGCCAATGGCGCCGCCCAGGACGAGGTAGCGCAGCTTGAGGGCTCCTCGCAGGACGCGCACCACCAGCATTCCGTAGCCGCGCGAGTGCGGCGGGATTTGCCAGCCCCGCGCCGGATTGCCGGCGAGCAGAAACTCCTCGTGGTGGGGGCCATTCCTCTGCTGCTGCCGCTGCTCGTGGGGCGGCCCTCGCCGGGCGTGCCTGGTGATGGCGCAGAGCGTGGAATGATTGCAGCAGGCTACCTTGGTGGTGGCGTAGACAACAGCTTTCCTCGCGGTGCGCCTGCAAGGGAATACATCGAGTCAGAGATGCGGCACCGATGACGAAATCGACCGAGCGGCAGGGGCGAACTTTGCTCGTTGCCACCGCTCAGGAGGCGTTTCCTTACCGGGATGTATGCTGGTAAATGCGCAACATGGTCTCGCTGGTTCGGGCTACGACAGTTTTCTCGCTGTTTGCTTTGTTTATTTACGAGAATTACTTAATTTTTCTTCTGCCGCAAAACCTCATTTTTTTAGGGTTGTGGATTATATCAATATATCGATGTTTTATTATAAAGATGATATCAAATATCGAAATAGCTGAAGGTGGTCACACTTTGCGAAACACAGCTGATTTTCCTATAAACTTTGACAGGTTCGCGTCTGTGCTATTCCAACCGGAGCTGTCGGCAATGCAGTTAATTGTCGACAAAGCAGTCTAAACATATTCAGAGTTAGAAAAGCAGTGCGAGAGCGGGTATTTATTTTTAAATATTCATGACTTTTAAAATGTTATTATTAATAT